>CAUYQG010175314.1:0-44262 GCA_963574415.1 Tarsius wallacei | reverse complement strand
TTTCCCACCAGAAGACTGTAGTTGATATTCAAACTCAACCATGTATCATCTCTTGGAATTTAGAGAAGTTTATGAACATAACTGCGCATCTACCTTTTCAGTGTTGAAAGTAAAGCTATAATACCAAATATAAAATATTTTAGCCATTAAATCAGATTATGTATGGAAGTTATTTGGCACTTCTAAAAGATCAATAAATAACTGTTAATATAATTAAAAATATACACATTTATTTCTTTGAATTCACTTGTCTTATTAAAAATTATTAAAACTTTTTAAAAATTTCTGAAATGTAATATTCTTAAAGTCTTAACTTTGTCTCTTTTTTACATTTAGTTCCTGATTGCATGCTATTCCATGATAAAATTAAGTTAAAATAGTTTCAACTGTTCGTATAATTTTAGTATGTTAATTTCACAAAATTTTAATATTTATTAAAAAGGATTTTTTTAAAAATAAAAATCTCTCTCTCTCTCTCTCTCTCTCCCTCTCTCTCTCTCTCTCTCTCTCTCTCTCTCTCTCTGACTCAGTGTCTCAATTTGTGGCCCAGGATGGAGTGCAGTGGCATGATCACATCATGGCTCATGATCAGCCTCTGACCTCAGGTGATCAATCCATATCAGTCTCCTGAGTAGCTGGGACTGAGACCACAGTCTCGCATCACAAACTCAGTTAATTTATTTTTCTTTACTTCTTCTTTTTTACTATTTACTTATTTATTTTTGTTTACAGAGATGAGGTCTTACTGTGTTGTCCAGGCTAGCCTCCAAATCCTGGGCTCAAACAACCTTCCCTCTTTGGCCTCCCAAAGTGCTAGAATTATGGGCATGAGCCACTGTATTGAGTCAAAAATATCATTTTAAAGAAGATCCTTTCTATTCCAAAGGTTGAATTGTATTTGTTTATAATGTTTCCATTTACTATAAATAACCCTTTAGTTTTCATTGAACTATAAATAAATCTTCATCTACTGGTAGAGATAGAAAATGTAAATGTGCTCTTGACAGAAAATATACCACGTGGTCTGAGATTGTAGTAACTGATTTTGAGTTGATCACATCTCAGCATACACAAATAAGTAAGTAGATCTCTATCAGGAAGTCCTAAGATAGGGTTCTAACTTACTAGATCCAATATGAAACATAACTGAATCTACTAACACACTGTAAAGTAAATTGTGGCTATGCAGCTGTTTTATTTTTGGTAATGATGATAATGATGTCAAATATTCCAGGTTGTTAAACTTCAAGGGCAAGAAGGAATTTTCTTTAAACAGATTGCTATACTAAACTTAATTTTCATTTGTTAGCCAAAGCATTTAAGATTTACATTTTTGGCAAGACAGGATGAAAGCACTGAACTAGAAAGAATTCTGCACTTAGAGACATTTACCTATAAGAAAGAGTGCCATTGTGTGTACATGATTAGAAAATACAGCTGGCAGATCATGTGCATGGTTGAAGTGAACACTAATGGAAAGTTCTGTGAATCTGCTTAGATCACTGGAATATGCCACCACAGAGAGAAGCACTGAAACAGTATTCTTGAGCCAAGTCATGCCAGTATTTCTGATTTAAATAGTAGGATAAATGAATTTTCAGGTGAGGGAGGTAGAGAGACAGACAGACAGACACACACACACACACACACACACACACAGAGAGAGAGAGAGAGAGAGAGAGACAGAGAATAAGAATTTGTAAAAGATATTTTGTTTGTTGGCAAAATATTTAAAGATGAATTACACAAAGATTAGAACATAATTTTCAGAATATCAAATTATGGCATGTGCAGCATTTCCTGAACGCTCAATTCAACCCTTGATAATAACATTAGAAAAGTTTACATCATTCCTGGGACAAGATTAGTACTCACTAGAGAAACATGTGAATGATAGACTACACTCTAGTTCATCATTTGGCCAACTGCTGATTCATCCAACTGTTACTCCAGCCAGTTCACATGGAGTCTGATGTGTGTGCCTTGAGTTATCACAACAGGAACGGCAAGAATAGGCAGCAACAAAAAACTGAGTCTTTCACAATGGCACCCTTTATGAAAATCATTTGATTTTTTAAGATAACAGACATTGAAATAATTTGGGTAACATTCATATATTTAGCCATTTGTTATTTTTCATGACATTATAACTGATGTGCAATGAGAAAAGTAGTATAAAAGGAGATTGAACTCACCACACTTAGTTTATTCAGCTCACTGTCTGGTGAATAATCCATCTCTTCCAGTCAGTTTTCCTACAGAGCTGCCCCAGAAAGCCTACTCATGTCTAAACGGCTCTTGAAGGTTACTTTTAATTTCCACTGTTGATGAAACTACTTTTGGCAATCAAAGACTTCCTACAGATAAAAACCTAAAGGCACTCTTGAAGATACAAAAATGCTTCATGGCATGACTATAAACACTGCTGAGCATTTGTGTATTTGGTGAGGGATGAGATAATGTGAAAAAGTTAGAGTAGCTTTTGCATGTATATGCCTAAGTTAATATTTGTTGCAATTATCTTTATCCTTGAATAAAAATGTATTATGTAGAACTTATATTTATATTATGAAGTATTTCAATTATTTGAGAGATACAAAACACCCACATACAAATAGATTAAATTCTAAACACTACATTCAAATTTCATGCTGAAGTTTTTCTACATTTACATCAATAAATATGTATGCATATGTACATATATATGTCAAAGAAAAAAGTCCAAATATATATATATATTTTAGCTAGTATTCTCCAGAGGCTATAACTATTCTAAAGTTATAGTGTAAAACATGATTATACAAAAGAATCAATTTCTTTTTTAAAAGATGAAGATTAGGCATTAAATTATCCTGTTTAAAAAAATACAGTAATATCTCCTTATAACTGATCTTTTGTTAGAATGCAATCTTTATCTTTGGCAAGAGCTTGGTAATACTGCCTCCTAGTCATTTAAATGCAATGAAATATTGTTTACATATGTCATACTCTAAAAATAGAAACAGCATCAGGAAACTTTAGTCTTGTATGATTTGTATTAGATCCTATTTTGTAATAATAAAATTAAGGATTAGAACCTAATAATTTCATACTTTTGAGATTTTTAAATTAATATTTTTTTCAAAGCCAGAATGAATTTAAAAAGTCAAAATGACTGTGTGCTGTTAATATCAGGAAGAAAAACATTTCAGAGAACTTAAATAAATTAATCAATTTGCAGCTTAATCATGTATTGGAGAATGTGTGGATATGAGTGTGTGAGAGAGTGTGTGTGTGTGTATGTGTGTGTGTGTGTGTTCATCTATCTAGTGGAAATGTCTCACATCATAGGAAAGCATTTATGAAGTACTGGTTATAAGAAGCCTTTCCTGCATTTCTTATGTCAGGCTGTCCTTTTTATGCCAAGGGGGCTGGGAAGCATCACCCTGAATTTCTCATACTGAATCAACTTCTTGTAAGTTCGTCTGTTTCACATCACTAAATGATTTCTTGAGTGCCTACTCTCTGTAGAATACTAAGGTGGGTGCTAGAGCCTATACCTCATTGTGTTCCCTACCACTTAGTAAAGTGCCTAGCATGTGGTATGACTCAAAAGATATTTTTAAAGTGTAAGTGAATATGTGATAAAACAGAAAATTAGATAAGGAAAATTAGACACACCCTCTGAATTCTGAGTTACTTAATTATGCATCTTAATTTCTAGATTTGGAAAATTATTTTTCCTCAACTACTGGTAATAAATGACTTTAGACACATATCTCTCATAGTCTTGTCTAGATGGTAAGGGGAGAAAGGCTGTGCTTTGTATGGAAGTCTCAGCTTCTTATGTATCAGAACTTATATGTGCTACCTTCTGGCAATTTTGGCAGACCCCAAGCTACAGGGACTATGACAAACATTGATAGCTCATGCCTATAATCCCAGCACTTTGGGAGGCCAAGGAGAGAGGATTGCTTGAGCCCAAGAGTTTGGGCCTAGCAGAAGCAACATAGTGAGATCCTGTCTCTACAAAAAAAATTTTAAAAAGAAAAAAAATGCCTTTCTCAATTTCTGTATTAGTTAAGAATTTTGGTTTAAAACAATAAAGGCACATTTCTTGTTCCTCTCAGAGTCCAGTGCAGGTCACTGAGTTAAAAGTCTCTCTGCATATGTCTATTTAGGGGCCCAGACTTCTTTCAAATGTCTTGAAGTTCTCAGTGGAGTCCTCTGCACCTGGTTGGGTAAGGAGCAAAAGAGACAACATGGAACATGGCATGAGAGTGATTAGAGGTCAGATCTGGAAATGAGAAACATGTATTCTACCCACACTCCACCAGCCAGCAGACCCACATACCTGGAAATTGAAATGAGTACTGCAGTGTGCCCAGGAAAAAGAGGAGAGATGCAGCGCTGGTGGGCACTAACATTCTCAACTGCAACTGGCAACAGCACTTGGAGGTTGCATTTAGGATAACTGCCAAACCTTTCTGGCGTTAAGGAGTTTATTTCATTAGTATGTATTTGTCACTACCAAGCTTAGAAAGAAAAGGGAGAGAAAAGAATAACTAGAAAACAATATACAAACAGTCTATTGACAAATGGTAGCTGATTCTTCCTTTTTCCCAACAAAATAAACATTGGTCCTTTAGGTGATGGAAAAAATAGTGGTGGAAAAACAACCTGAAGTAATTTATAATATGTAAATATTTATATAGTCATATAGAAGAGAATATGCATCTATATGCATCTCTTTCCAAAAGTTGCATATTTCTAGCCTTATTTAAGGAATAAAGGTACAACAGGTATTTTCCAAATTAGAAATCAGCAGTTGGAGTGAGCACTTCATCTCCCACTTGAAAACAGTTCTTTATTCCCTTCCATTCTAGCGAAAACCCTCCCCCAACGTCTAACATTTCTCTTTGACTTTTCTTTTTCTTTTTTTTCCCTCTGGAAAGAAAACTGTATCCCCCGAAGGCATTCTCACAGGGTTAGAGTAACAGCCAGAATTTCTCACCATCGCCTTCTGTAGGCCCTTGAAATCTCAAAGACAAGCAAAGTCAATAGTGAGGTTTTGTTGCTTATGGTTCAGTGATCCCATCCTTGCTTAGGGCAAGCCATGATGATAGTAAGAGTTTTAAAAGTACAGGTTGTATTGAAAGTTTTCTAGGCAACTGGACAACTCAGGACGAATTAGGTAGAATGTCATCTGCAAATAAATCAACTCAACATTTGCCTGATATATGACATCTTACCTTATAAATGTTACCTTATAAAGTATTTGGTTTTATTTTAAAATTTCATTTGCAGAAATTTTATTATACTTTATATTTAACATTTATTATTTTCCAATAGATTTCTAGATCTTTTATTTATTATAATTTGGCCTTTAAAATAATAAGATATTTTAATATCAAAGGTATTTCAAATAACTATTTTAATAGTTTGAAAAGTATTTGCTTTCTTTTTCTTCCTTCAGTTATACCAAATTCCAGGATTTAGCTTAAACATAAATTTCACATAGAATTTAAAAAACTGTACTAAGAAGTGTTTATTTGGGTAAGTGCTTTCATATAGTTGAAATTAAGAAAGGCTATTAATACTAGATACTCTAGCAAAAACTCAAATATTTCTCTTAAATCATGCTATACTATTGTTTATTATTCTGTTAATCTAAATTATTTTACTATAAAAATTTAAGCAATACATATACATTAAGCATATTATAAATACTTAAAATTAACCTTTTATAAGTATATTTAATGAAATAAAAATAGCCTTTATTACATAATCTAATATAAAATATATGAATAGTTCATTTAATATAAAATGGTTACAGGTTAGTTATTAAATTTCCTATAGAAATTATTTTATCCCCATGTTTCTTATAGTTTGAGTAGCTCATCTATTTACATATATTAAAATAATAACCATTAAAAGAGCTATTATTAATTTATTTTCTTAAATCATTAATCAAATATTTATTGATAGGCTATTATGTTTCAAATATTACAGTTATAATTTAGAAAATGACACGTTGATAATTATAATAGAGTATACTTATACTTTATAATGTTCAGAGAATTTTCATTTATATCTTGAGTCTCAGAACAACCAAGTGAATTTCCAAAATAAGGAAGGAAGGAAGGAAGGAAGGGAAAGAAAGGAAGGAAGGAAGGAAAGAAGGAAGGGAAAGAAAGGAAGGAAGAAAAGAAGAGAGAAAGAAAACTGGGGCCAAAATCTTTGATCCTTTTCTCTAGCCTGATGAATTTAGTACATCAGGTTGACAATCTATTGAAAAGCCCAAAACATCTAGAACATTTCATATAAAAATATCCCCAAAAAACATATGGACTTTGCAGCAACTTGGATGGATTTAGAGTCAATCATACTCAGTGATCTACCACAGAAACAAAGAACAGAGTACCATATGTTCTCACTCATAAGCGGACCTTGAACAATTATAATACTGTAAGAAAGCGACTGGCTGTAGTGGGAAATTGTCAGTGGAGAGGGGGTGGGATTGGCAGTTGAGGGAAACTGCTAGGGGAGGCAGGGGCATACCTCATCAACAAGGGTACCCGCATAATCAGCGTTTGTATACCTAACCCTGAATTGTATCCCACATCTTTATAATAAAAAAAATTTTTAAAAGCTCCAATCAGATAATATTATTTAGGTCATACTTTGTCTTACTTGTCTAGCAAATAATAAGTTCTATACACTTGAGAAAAATAGGGCTAATCATATCACCCTTAGGAGCTGGTTTTCAGTCATTTGCAAAGACAATTTTCTACTGTATTTTACATGATTCATGAGTTTCATAAGGTTAAAAAAATATGGGAAAAATTATTTGAGTGCATTTACTGCCTCAACACTGATGCAATAGTAGAAAAAGCAGAAAGTTTGAGATTAGTCTACCTGGATTTGAGACTTTTCATGCTTGCCAGCCATTATATTGAGCAAGTCGCATAGCCAGAGTTTCCAACCTTTGTGGAAAAGATTGTTGCTGTTCATGATCATGATGGTGATAATTATGATAGGATAGGTTAGTATTTATTTAGAGTTTCCCCTCTGAAGTCATTCATCTTGATCTTTAAAATAAATATCATTTAATACAATTTATTTCATAGTGATTTGGAGTACCTCTATCATATACAGATATAAATGTATTTTGACACATACATATCTAATGTCACTAGAAGTGAAGGTGTAATGAAAATGAGTATTGGTATCTAAAGTATATATAGAGAGAAAAGACCCAGAATAGCCAATACAACATTGAAGGCAAAGAGCAAAGTTGAGGGACTGACATTACACAACTTCAAGACTTACTCTAAAGTGATTATATTCAAAGCAGAGTGGTATTGGTGAAAGAACAGACAAAATAGATCAATGGAACAGAACAAAGAACCCAGAAACAGACCCACATAAATATAGTCAATTGATCCTTGACAAAGGAGCAAAAGCAATACAACGGAAGAAAAATAGTCTTTGCAATAAATGGTGCTGAAATAACTGGACATCCGCATGCAGAAAAAAATGGATCTTGACATAGACTTTGCATCTTTCATAAAAATTAACTCAAAATAGATCATACATCTAAATGTAAAATTCAAAACAATAAAACAGGAGAAAATTTAGGGGAATGTTTAGATGTTGGGTATAATAATGATCCTACAGATACAACATAAAAGGCACAATCTGTGAAAGAATTGATAAGCTGGACTTCATTAAAATTAAAAATTTCTGTTCTGCAGAAGACACTGCCAAGAGAATGAGAAGTCACAAATGGGGAGAAAATATTTGCAAGAGACATGTTCAAAAGAAATATTGCTTTTTTCCAAATAAAAGACTGTTATCTAAAATATGCAAATAAACCTTAAAATTCAGCAATAAGAAAATGAATAGTTGGATTAATAAATGGGCAAAAGATCTGGACAGAGACCTCAACAAAAAATATATATGCATGGCAAATAAGCATATTAAAAGATGCTCAATAACATATATTATCTGAAACTTGAAATTAAAACAGCAGTGAGATATTAAACACATCTATTAGCATTAAAATAAAAATCCAAAACACTAATAGCAACAAATATTAGTGAGGACGTGAAGCAAGAGAAACTATCATTGATTGCTGGTAACAGTGCAAAATGATGCAGTCACCTTAGAAGACCTATTGGGAGTTTCCTACCATATGATTGAGTGATCATGCTCCTTGGTATTTACTTAAATGAATTGAAAATGTTTGTCTACATAAAACCCTGCACATTCATGTTTAAGCATTGGAAGCAACCAAGATGTCCTTCAGTAGTTCAATGAATAAACTATGTACATACAGATGAGAAAATATTATTCAGTGCTGAAAAGAAATATCAAGCCATGAAAAAACACAGAAAGAACTTAAATGCATATTACTAAGTGAAAGAAGCCAGTATGAAAAGCTATATTCTGTATGATTCCAACTATATGACATTCATTCCAAAAAAGGCAAAACCATGGAAACAATGAATGGATCAGTGATTATCGAGAGGTTAGGGAAGAGGGAAGGATGAAGGTGGAACACAAAAGATTTTTAGGTTAGTGAAACTTTTCTGTACACTATTATAAGGATGGGTACATATTGTTATACATCTTTCAAAACCCATAGAATGTACAATATCAAGTGTGAGCCCTAATGTACACTTCAGACAATGAGTGATGATGTGTCAATGTGTGTTCATTGTTTGTATCAAGGTGTTGATGATGAAAAAGACTATGCATGCCTGGAGGGAGTATACAGGAACTATCTGTACTATCTGTTGCCGTGTGCTATGAATCTAAAACTGCTATAAAAGAAAAAGTCCATTTAAAAATTAAAATAATATAAAAAAATTTTTAAAGTGTTGATAAAGTGCTTGAAGTGATTCCAACGTGTTTTTAATTTGTTAGGTGACTTTAAATCTTTACCCCCGTGCTAAGAATATAAAATCACAGAAATTTATCACTATCTTTCCTTTCTGACTTGCCACAACCCCCAATCCAATTCTTATACACCTCCTCTCTTATGTGCTTCATGACTTCTGAAGCATATTTAGGATTGTAGGATGTGTTTTAAGTTGTGGAAGGTACTAGATTTCATTGGAAAGTAGTATTTACTTCCATTCTTCTTTCCTCACTTCAAGGCCTTGTTTGCTAGTTTCACCTATTTGATTTAAAATGTCGGTCTTTTGTAGAATCATATTCTTGCTGGAAGAGAAGAGTAATATTAATAAGAGACAGTATACAGATATGACTCTTGAGTTATCTCTGACCCATCTTACTGCCTGATTTATATGTCACTAAAAGATCGTAATGTCAACCCAAAAAGAATTTGTCAACTTTTTAGTTTTCCTCTCACCATCTATACTAGAAGAAAAAAAATGAGATGGCTTTTAATCATCTTCTTAATTAGGAGCAATGATAAATTGTTTTACTTTTTAATGCTTTAATCACACAAGTATAAAAGACAATATATTTTGAAGAATTTTGAATGATTTTGGTATGTGATTTATAGATGAAGTTTTAAAATGATTCATTAATTCAACAAATTTTTGTTGATCCTCTACCATGCTAAAAACTGGAACTGTGGTAGAGAATAAGACAGGTAAGTTTCCTGCTTTCATGGAATGTACTTTCTTGTAAGAGAGAAATACGATAAGCATGAAAACATAAAATTACACATAATAATGACAATGTGATAAACACTTTGAAGGAAAGATGAAAAATAATGGAGGAAATCAAATTAGATGGTATGATTAGGGAACACCTGTCAGAAAAGGTGACATTTGAACTGAGACTTGCTTAATAAAAATGAACACACCAAGCAGAAAACTGTGGTAAGGGTCATTCCTGGAAAAGAAAATAACGATATCCTGGTGCAGGAAAGGTTTCCAAGAAAAAACAAACAAACAAGCAAACAAACAAAAAATAGAAAGCCAGAAAGTGGACCAATCAGTGTGACCGAAACAGAATGAGCAAAGGAAGAATTTATGTGATTGGGTTTTTAAAAAGGATGAAACTGGGTCATCAAAAGCCTTATAAACCATAGGAAAACTTGGGATTTAATCTAGAATATGAGAAATTCATTGAAGGACTTTAAGTGGAGGAGTGGTATGATCTGATTTATGTCTTTAAAAGTTCATACTAACAGTTGTGTGTAAAATGAGGACAATGATGGAATAATAGAAACCTATTAGTAGACTAGCACACTGGTCAAAGGGAGAACCAAGACTTGGACTCGAATATTGATTGTGGAAATAGAATTAGGGTTATACAAAATATCTGTTGGAAATAACATGAATAAAACTTGTTGCATAGTAGATGTAGCAGATATGGAAAGGAAATTATCAAAGAAAGCACCTAGGTATTTTTCATGTAGGATATGGTCAGACTCAGGCACAAGATTGTCAGCACATACATTTGTGGTTCGTAGCCAACATTGTATTGCCATCTTAGAATGTTTGGAAATTCTATTATATGTGCGCATGACTTGGATGTCACAATGACTGGAAGATGCTTCTGACAGTTGGTTGTCAGTGGCTGGGAATGTTAGATGATCTGCAGTGATATATGACAGTTTAGAAAAATAAATTATTACTCCCACATCCTGCACAACTTTTCAATGTTTCCTTCAACTGAACATCCTATAAAGATAAATTGGTAGTCACTGATTACATGATAATTCTTAACTTTTTTACAAAAAGTTACAAAAGAAGTCCAATAACTTATGAAAAGACTGTGAGGTGCATCTTTAAAATAATATTTTTTAAAAAGAAAAGACTGTGAGAAGAAAATGAATAAATATATCGTCTGAAAATTATAAAATAAATTCACTCATTCTGTTTATCCCTCTACTTGTTGTGTTACTGTATTTCCAATCATATATTTAATGATAAAGGGTTTCAGTACTGTAGTATAGCTATTAAAAATCAATGACCTGTTATTGTTTTGATATATAAATGAAAGGTGATTCTTGGAATTTGCATTTGTTTTGTGTTCTTTGCTTATTAAAGACTTTTTCCTGTCGTGGATTTTTAAACAAGTCTTTCAAAAATAATTGTTTATACTTTTGTGACTTTATTTCCTCATCTGTAAAATGTGGGATTTTAATTGTATTCACATCACTGAATTTTTGTAATGATTACATTAAAGAATATATGGAAGATGCTTATAATTGTGCCTGGCACATAGTATTTACATATACATTTACAATGAAAATACTTGAAGTTAAAATTCCAGCTAGATCAAAGGAATAAATTCTAGTGTACTATAGCACATAGAGTGACTCTAGTTAACAATAGTTTATTGTATATTTTCAAATAACTAGAGGAGAGGATTTTGAATGTTCCCCAAACAAAGAAATAAATGTTGAGGTGGTGGACATGCCAATTACACTGATCTGATCACTACCATGTATACATGTATTAAAATATCACTCAGTGCCCCAAAATATGTACAATCAGTATATGTAAACTGAATGTTTAAAAATTGAAGTTATTAATAAAAAAAAACAGTAGTATTCAACTGCATCAATGTAACAGACAATGCTCCTTGCAACAGACTCAGAACTTAAACCAACACAGTTGTATTAAGGAATGTCATTAAGAAAATTTGTTAAAGTTATTTCAACATTGTATACCTATCCCTGAATTGTATTCCACATCTTTAAAATAAAAAAAAGAAGATATTTTTAAAAAGTTATTTCATATGACTACCAAGATAAGAAATCTGCTGTAATGAAAATTACTGGTGGAAATGCTATATTTTTTTGGAGCTATGTATTGTTTATTAGATTTGCTCTCATTCTGTCCCCAGAGGGGACATACAACGTCTCTATAGCTTCTTATATTACTGCTATCTTTTCCAATCTATATGCTCGTCTTTGTTACCTATTGAAGTAGAGTCCTGGGTCTTCTTCAGCACTAGAGACTAAATGTGTGTTTTCAGTTGCAGGGAAATTATAAGATAGGAAATATCTTTGATGATTTTGAGATACTTTATCACTACCTCATACCGTGAAATAATATGGGAATTACTTTGAGACTAAGAAACCTTAGTTCCTTATAGAATATCAAACTTTTTAATTATTTCCACATCAATAAATTTCTAGTTTGAATTTATCCTATTTTCTTATTCTATTGGTATTATTCTCTTATCATATACAAATAATTGGATTAATTATATAATAAATTTTATATATAAACTAGTTTTTATTCTCATGCCCATTTCTGCCTCTCTGTTTTTATTTCCCTTTGCTTCTTGTATATAATGGTCTCTGATTTTATCATCCTTCCTAAATTCAAATAGGTTCATTATTAACAGGCACAACAAGTATTACCTACGCTATGTCTGCTAATAAAGACATTTCTAAACATTTACATGTTAAATCATATTTTTTAATATAAGTTAACTTTCTTTTTAATCTTTGAGTTGCTATGTTGGCTTTTTTTTCTAATCATGTCTGTAAGTCATTTATAGTATCTTCAAATTTTATTTGAGGATAGTAAGCAAGGCAGTGTATAAAATATTATATAACAGAAAGCATTAGGTCCAACAAGAATGAGATCCACTGATACCAATATTATTTTAGCAGAATAACCAAAGAAGATCATCCAGGAAATGGCATAGACAGAAACAAAAGAGGGGTCTGCGGTACTATAACATATAGATTTGGGGTAGAGGAAGAGGATCTGCAAAAGTGATGAGGCAGTAACCAGTGAAGAAAGAAAAACAATGAAAGAAAGAAAAGAAACCCAAAAGATACACTGGTATCACGGAAGCTAAGAGAAAGGAGTGTCTCAAAAAAGAGATGGTGCTTGATTGGGAAACTGTCAGGTGGGGGGCACTCTTCATCAACAAGGGTACCTGCATAATGAACATTTGTATACCCAACCCTGAATTGTACCCCACATCTTTAAAATAAAACAATTTTTTAAAAAAGGTTGCCGACATGTCAAAGATAGAGCAGTGTTCTTAGCATCTGGCAAGACGGTGGATGTTGATAATCTTAAAAGCAGTTTCAGTGGAAAAGTGAGGAAGCCAGATTGTAGTAATATGAACAAGCAAATGGAAGTAGAAGCTGAATTTTTCTTTTACAATGAAAACAAAAATTGTATCTAGTGAGGATTTTAGAAAAGAATCGTTTACAATAGATACTAGAGCATAGACTGACAAAAAAATTGATTAAATTTTATCAGTATAATCTTCTGATTCTTTTAATGACAAATTTACCTTATAAAAGAGTAAATTTGTTATAAACAGTATAACAACTAGCAATTTTAAGATAATCAAATTTTAAATTCTGGTAAATTGGCATAAATATTAAACTAGTTAATGAGAATATTGTAATTAAAATAAAAAAACAAATTTCTGGCACATAGAAGATCTCGGAATATATTTTTAAATGAATAAATAGATTATTTGGAAAGCATCGGTATATTACTGTACTTTGGAAAGGAGTGTAAATAAAAACCTTAACTTATATTAGATGTTTACAGACTTTTTTTTGGAACAATATTTACCTTTACTACTTGAAAGAAAGAATACCAAGTCCTCGTTGTTGTTTTTTTTTTCTTTAGAGAACAAGTGGATATTTGATAGATATTTAATTAGTGATCTATGTAAACATTATAGATTAAATATTAAAACAATTCATAGAAAATCATCTATTTAAAACTGAAAGTGAGAAAAATACCCAATGGTAATACTTTTGAAGCAGTCCACTAACATTTTATGTAAAACATTTTGAGTTCTTGCCATAACAATTTAAAATATATAATTTCAGTGGTATTTTTGCTCAATGTAATTTTCTCTTTAGGCAGAATAACTCAGAATACAATGATAAAATTGTCTGTCCTGGAGAAGTAATTTCTGTTGATCATCATAGTGCAGCCTCAAGGAGAGTGGCCTTTTAAGACATATGTGTGATTGAAGTATTTCAATATGATTTTGATGAAATTGTGGATTCTATCTCCACATGAGAAGAGCTTCAATATGTATTGCACTAAAGGGCTTTCCATCAAAATCATAGAATCAGCTCACTTATTTGCCACACACTCCTGAGGAACTCTCCATATGGAAACAACTAATTAATTCCTTTAAAAAAACTTTTTTGGAAACAACTAATTTATTTCTAAGGGAAAATTGACTTAGACTGTTTTTGTAGTAGTTTTCTCGCAGTGTGTTTTGTGTTTATTCCAATGAACTTGTTAAAGGTATAATAATAAAAGTAATTTTTTTTTTTGAGTTGGAGTCTCACTCTGTCGCCCAGACTGGAGTGCAGTGGCCGCTCCTGGCCACCGCAGCCTCGACCTGCTGGGCTCAGACGATCCTTCCGCCTCAGCCTTCCCAGTAGCCGGAACTACAGGCACGCGCTACCACGCCTGGCTAATTTGGAATTTGTTGTAGAGACAAGGTCTCGCTAAGTTGCCCGGGCAGGTCTCTAACCCGCGGGCTCAGGCAATCCACTCGCCTCGGCCTCCCAAAGTGCTGGGATTACAGGCTGAGCCACCGATCCTGGCCAAGGTATAATTATTTTTATGGAGAAGGCTATAATCTCAAACATAGGGAAAATTAATTTTCTCAAGGCTAATTTGAAAACTGTAATGAAAAAGAGTTAAATATTTTATAATATTAGAATAGCAATTCTCATCCTACTATGTGTAAATCTCAAAATAATAATTCAATTTTCTTCTTTGCTAAAATTGCCACACTTAAAAGCATTCCTTAAAATAGGCCCTCTTTTCTAACATTAACATTTTAAATGTCTCTTTTTCCATCCTGGGATCACAGATCACAGATATGTCATCCATCATTGGATATTCCTTGATCTCAAGAAGTCCTCTCTCTCTTCCTCTCTCTCTCTCTCTCTCTCTCTCTCTCTCTCTCTCTCTCTCTCTCTCTCTCTCTCTCTCTCAGTCTTCTATTATGCACTAGGCTTGGGATTTTCAATTATTTCACTAAAAAGTGCTATGCTTTAGAATATATAGAACTACATCTTGAAAAGTTCTTAATTTCAAGATCTCACATAATTTAAAATAAATTAGTTTCCTTCTGTCATAATTTTTAAGGTTGAAACTTCCATAGTTTAAGTTTAGCTATAATGAGTGATAGCTGTATTTACAAACACTCTGGAGAACATAATCCATTCTATTTAGAATGACAAAGTATTTATAAAACTATTCTAGAGAGCATATAGATTTTTCTGTAAATAATCAATTGTTCTAGAATAGAAAGTATATTGTCCTCTGGTCTTTATGCTATTGTTTGCAGTTTATGCTTAGATTTTCAAGTTTGGTCCTCAGGGGTTATTTTGTTCTCTTTTTTGAAAAAGTGGTGAAGATTTTTTTTTTAATCAGCACCTTCTCCAACCCACTATTCTTAATGTTTCTGCCTCCTTATACAGTCTCTGTTAAACTGAAATTTAATCATCACTCAATCTGTAGTTTTCCCTAGCATCTTCTACTCCTTTTAAAAAATGCTACATGTACTTTGTGAATCCAAGTCTATGCAATTCTTGTAAAGACTTAGAAGCCATCATTTAATGGATTAAAAAAGCAAGGTCCCAATAGAGGAAATTATATCTTCAAGATCATAAAACTGGTTAATACAAAAGATATTTCTCAAAATTAATTTCCAAAAAGATTATATGTTAATCACCTGAAAATAAAATTATTTAAAATTTGTTAAATAAAATAAAAACATTTTAAACAAAATGAAAATCTTTTCATTACAGATGCATACTCTTTAGAGAGTAAACTTATTATTACCTCAAACATATATATGTATATAAGTATGAAGTTTTCATTTTAATTACTTATTTAAACATCCTGTTATTTTTGAAATTTTACAGGAGTAGTTGGCTAGTTGTGTTATTTAAAAATGCCTTTGGCTACTTCTGCAGCCATGTTATTGTATAACCATTCCAATTCCAACTGTGATCAGGAGATGATCTTTGTACACGTGTAATGCATTTGAAAGATAAGCTTAAACTGAATTGCCATGTTGCAAGACATTGATGATAGGTCTAAATACACTTTAATGGATATGTTACTGACTAAAAGATGTAGCCATGAATTAAATCAGGTATATTTTTGGACTTACTGTGAATAAAGAGGAAAATTACTATATGGGGGCTCACCACCAAATTTGAACTATAAAAATGAAAAATTTCCAGGCACTGCCCATATTATAAATTCCCATTACTACCTCTTTATTTTCATGTTACAGGTAAATCATTTTGTCCTGTGGTTGAAATAGATGCTTTAGTATAAATATTTCAAGTCTTCCTAGAGTATTTCAGAAATGCTCTCAAATGTAGAATTTCATAGGCCACTACAAAGCTATGACTTAGTGTTTAGTAATGTTATGACATAAATTTAATTCATCTGGGTGCCAGGTGGCTCAGTGTATGATTTATAGTTTTAGTATTTGCTGTGTAGCAATGTAAATTTTATTAAGCAAATGATCTCTGGTTACAGAGTGGTCTCTATTATAGAAGTAACACAAAACTGATAGCTGCATGGACTAAAGGCAGAATCAGCAATGAAATATGTACATAAAGTCCTGAATCACATTTTTAAATTAAATGTTAGAGTTTGTCAACTTTATTCATGACCGGGAATTTTTATGTATTACATTCAGTGGACAATGAATGAATGCAGTAGTAGCAAAGCTATGTTACAGATATGTTTTTAACCATCAACAGTTTGAATTAAAAACAGAAAACTGTACTGCTGGCCTACTACTGATGTATGTCCCTTTTTTTTTTTAAAGCAAGAAAGATTGTAGTTAGTTTATCTAACCTGTTGTCTAGGTAGGACCACACCTCTTAACTGCCCCATTCCTAATTTCACTCACAGACATTGCTTTCCCCTGCCTAGTCTACAGTCATATCACCCTGAATGTGCCCAAACTTGTTTCCAACCCAACACTTACTTCCACAGTATACTCATCAATTTGATGACTTGATTTATTGTATTTCCCACAACTCTTGATTATTTTTATCTAGTTTTTAAACATAACTATCACAATTATCATTTTAATTATGGATTTATTTCTTAAACACTGGAAAGTACATTGAGTTACTAAAAATGCAAGCAAAAACTATTGTTAATGGTAGTTAAAAAACTTTTAGTTAGATATACTGAGTACATCTTGCTACTCTAACTTTTTTGAAAGTTGATAAAAAATAAACTTTAAAACTTTTCTAATATTTTTTTTCCATTGCATTTGGACATTTATTAAAAGGAGAAACCAATCCTTTTGCTTTTTCTTTTTAACACCAACTTTGATAAAGCAAATACAAGTAAATGTTAGGTTGTTCATCAAATGGCTACTTTTTAATCTTGGCTTGGTTTACCTATAGTATATTTTCTTTGGAGACTATTATAAGGTGTGGCTACTAATGCACGTTAATGTTTAAGTTTGCGATATGGTTTAACTGAATGTTAGATTAAGCTATATTGTCCTATCTTCACATCAGTGAATATCTGGTGAGAATCAGGCTTGTACATAAGTAGCTTAAAATTTCAACCCTCTGAAGTTTGGGTCAATATTTTGATAGATTTTTTTCATGTATCAAGTGTGAAATGTAATGAGTAATTTAGGCTTGTCTAGTTTAATTTCTAATCATAGACATTTAAAAATATCTCTGAAGGATAAAATATTTATAATTAGCCATATTAATTATCAGAAAATTGCAACATGTATTTCATATTTTTACTTTCTCATTAACTGATATATTACTTCAAATAGACATATTCAAATGCAGGTCATTTAAACTGGCCTATGAGAGGCCACCATTCATGCTATATTGCTAAACCTACAGACTAGATAATTTGTTCTATGAACTCCCACAATCAGCCTCTTTCTCAATTCAGAATATTCCACCCTGTATAAAACATTGCTTATTCTCTTTGTAGATACGCTGAATGAATCTACCTCAGCTTTCTCATAAGAACATTTGGAGTAGTCAATAGTGTTATTATGCCCATTTTAAACATTTATTTAAGGTTGAATGACCCTGATTCTTCTAAACTTTCCTCTACTAATTTTTTTCTAGGATATCTTTATTCTGATCATAATTGTCTAAAAAAACAATATTTCTAAGTTTTGTTTCAAAACCCTTTAGAGGAGTTCATATTGTGGACAAATGTATTATTTGTCATTTTCTTTCAGCAATGGAATATACATCTGTTTTAAATTGAACAACCTGTTGAAGTAGTTGGGTTTTTTTTTTTGAGTTGGAGTGTCACTCTGTCACCCAGACTGGAGTACAGTGGCCGCTCCTGGCAACCACAGCCTCGACCTGCTGGGCTCCAGTGATCCTTCTGCCTCAGCCTTCCAAGTAGCTGGAACTACAGGTGCACGCTATCACGCCCGGCTAGCTTTTTGATTTATTGTAGAGATGAGGTCTCGCCCAGTTGCCCAGGCGGGTCTCGAACCCAGGGCTTAGGCAATCCACTCACCTCAGCCTCCCAAAGTGCGGGATTACAGGCTTTGGGTATATCTGGTGTATGAGAAAAACACGACTCCCAACACACTTAAATTCTAGTGTGGCAAGGCACTCACAAATAATTTGATGCTTACATCAAATAATGAAGTGGTAGCAAATGCATGTCTTCCATGTCACTCATTCAAGAAAGTACTTTGAAAGCATGGAATGGTGAACAAGATTGTCTGAATTATTTAAAGTTTATTTTTCTATCCCATTAAAAATTTGAATGAAATTCCAATAAATACTTGAATATACATTTCCTATCAAATATGACACCCTAAGAAGCTACTCTTGCAGCAATGATGCACTCAATATTTAAAACCAAATTGTCAGTCTAGCCAATACTGTGAGACCTCGTAGCTCTACAACAACAACAAAAATAGCCCTGTGTGGTGGCACACATCTGCAGTCCCTGCTACTTAAGAATCTGTGAGGGGAGGATTGCGTAAGCCCAGGAGTTCAAGGCTACTGTGAGCCATGATCATGCCACTGCCCTCCAGCCTGGGTCACAAAGTGAGACTCTGACTCAAATAAGTAAATAAATAAATAAATAAATAAATAAAACCAAAAATGCCTCCATGCATATGTGCTCTTTCTCCCATTTTAATGTAGTCATTGCTTTACATTTTTTATATCTCTCCATAATCAATTTATCCTCCTATTATTTCCTGCAAAGTCTCAAAAAAAATATGGCATACTAACCCCTTATTGCTCCCCAGGGCTCTGTCAAACTATTATTCCAACATAATAATAACTTTAAAAGGGCAATCCATTTTTTAAAATATGCCTTCCTGAATCTACATTTCTATATCTTAGATCACAATTTTTCTTAATATTTGCAGAGTAGAAATCCTAACAACTAACAAATTGTTTTAGCCTTTTAAAATATGAGATATATATATTAAATACCCAGCTGAGTGATAAAGATGGTGAATTAAATATAACCTGTTACTGATTTTCCTTCTAAAAATCTTACTAAGATAAACTAAAGGGATATTTAAATTTGAAAACATATAAGAACAAATAGTAACTGATTTAGCAATCTGGAAAAATTGAATTCTTAATCCATGATAGAAAAAAAACAAAACAAAACCACAAGAAGCAATCTAATATGTACTGCAGAAAATCTCTTAAAAATTATAAATTTGTTTAACCAGTCTTTTGTTAGAAGTAAGGGCAAAGTCATCTAAAAAGAGGACAATTAGTTGAAAACTTTAAGCAATAGTTAAAAGTGTTCACCCATTAGAATGGCTAAAATCATAAATATGGGTAATAACAAGTGTTGACAAGGAAAAAAAATACATATAAAGTGGTAAATCACCATGAAAAATTGATGGTT
This sequence comes from Tarsius wallacei, assembly GCA_963574415.1. Lineage (NCBI taxonomy): Eukaryota > Metazoa > Chordata > Mammalia > Primates > Tarsiidae > Tarsius > Tarsius wallacei. Next base: position 24,427 of record CAUYQG010175314.1, on the reverse strand, counting down.
TCTTAGAAATGTAAACTTACACCTAGGTATTTATACAAAATAAATGAAAGCATATGTCCACACAAAGATTTGTACATGAATGTTTGCAACAGCCTTATTTAAAATGACTAAAAACTGGAAACAACTCAAGTGTTCATTAGTAGTAAAATGAATTAAGGAAGTACATTTATATGATGGAATACTACTGAGGAATAAAAAGAGCAAACCAATATAAATGCAGTAACATTATGCTGAAAAGAAGCAAGACATAAAAGATCACAAAGTGTGTCTCATTTATATAAATTGCAAAATTATCTATAGTAATTTTCTGGGTAAGAGCTGGAAGGAAGATTGACTGCATAGGGACACGAGAAATCTTTTGTGGGTGATGGATATAGTCTGTATCTTGATTTTGGTTGTGTAATCATGGACTAATATGACTGTCAAAATTCATTGGCTTATACATTATAAATAGATGTGGTTTATTGTATGTCTGCTATTTCTCACTAAAGTTGATAAGCAAAAACAGTGATTTTAAAAAGAACAAAGAAGAAATTAGAACCTCAGATCTTCTCAATCATTGCATGTTTCCAAAGGACTCATTTTTTTTTATGTCAGCAAAAGTTGGACGGTGAACAAGATGGAAAGTTTCTTAACTGGGGAACTGGAGTGGAATATTATTTTGAACACGTGATAATTAAACAAACATTTATAAGACTGAGTACTGATCCCCAACTCTCTCCACAACTTGTCTTCCAGAATGACAGCATCCAAGCTCCATTTAGGGGCTCAATGTTCCACGTCAAATTTTAGATGCCTACTTTTAAATATTAGTAGACACCCAAGGATCACTTGCCATCTGTGAAAAAACTCCAAGTTAAAAGACTTGATCAAAATGAACAAACAGAAAAAAATTGGAAATAGCGACTGTGTATGAAAAAAAACCTGATATTTTTAAAGAAATAAGACTTTTTTACTGAAAAAGAACAAAGTGCTATAAAAGAATAAAGCAATATTAAAAATTCAAAGGAAATTTTCAAATATAAAACTGAGAAAATCTCCCCCAAAGCAGAGAAATATAAATTTGTTAAAGAGATAAAAATTTAGGAGAAAAAATAAAAGGAAGAGTAAAGGAGATACAGCGTTCAAATAAGAGAATAACAGAAACTGAAGGAAGAAAACCATCAAGTAAATAATTCATCAATATTTCTCACAATTGAAGGTCATAAGTCACCAGAATAAAGGAGCCCCACTGTGTGCTCAGCAAAATAGATTTAAAATTTGACCCATATCAAGGTACAGCAACATGAAATTTTAGAACACTTACTGCAAAGATAAGATTTTATGAGCTTTCAGGGAGGTAAAAAATACGGGTCACATGAAAAGGCTCAGAAGTTAGAAAGGCTTCAGGCTTCTTCAAAATAGCCCTGGAAGATAGAGACAGAGAAGCATTGTCCACAAAATTCTAAGAGAAAATTCTTTCAAACCTAGAGTTTGACACCCAGCCAAACCATAAATCAAGGGAGATGATAGAGACATTCAATGTCTCTAAAATGATCTATTATGTGCTTTTCTTAAGAAGTGTTTCTAAGATGAGTTTCATTCAAGCAAGGTTATATACCAACAAAGATAGAGGCATGGAATACAGAAAATACAGGAAAAAGGAAAGGGATCTGTGGGGTCATGGTAAAGTGAAAATTAGAGAAAAATAACTGCATGCCAGGCATAAGGAAAAATCAGTCCAGAATGGGACAGGCCAAAAGTCTTTACAACAGATGTATTCAAAATTGAAATTTTATCCATTAATTGTTACATATTAAGAGGAGATTTAGCCACTAGTGAAGATCTTGGATTTTAATTCGTGTTAAGTATATGAAAAAGCATTCAAAAATAAAATATTTTTCATATTAGAGGCTGAAAAGTTTGATTAAAAAATTTTAAAAAACACTTTTAGTATACAATATGGCTTAGAAGAATATTTACATATTCATAATTATGTGAACACTGAAATAACCAAAATTATGAGATAACTATATTGATAAGATGGAGGAAGATTGTGTGTGAATGTCTCTATCATCTCCCCTGCATGTGTATTTGTGTCTGTGTGTGTGACAGAGAGAGAGAGAGAGGGAAAATGTGTGTATTTGTTACAAGAGCTGAGGGTACAAAAGTGAAGGAGTGCTAAAACTCATTTGCTTCTATGAGAAAATAAATAGATAATACCTAAAATCAAAAAATCAAGACATGCCATATAGTTCTGCTATTTAAAGTATGGAACTAAATACCAAAATAATCAGTTTAAAAAGTTGAAAATAGTTGCCTTTATAGATGGGTAAATTGGAGAGAGAGGGCACAGTTAATTATGATCTGTTGGGTTATAAGTCTGTAAAACCATTTTACTCTTTTAGCTTTGCATGTGCACATTGAGCTTGGATTAAAATTCAACTAAAACAAATTTTTAAAAAATCAAATCTATTAGGATTCAGGATTCTTCATCATGCACATTTTTAATGCTCTTAATCTCTGCTCTACTTTAGCCACACATCATATAATGACATTTTTTTCATCATAATAAATTGGTGTAATCAGATGGGAAGAAATGAACTTGTAATGTACATTTGATACTACTAAATTCCAGATCAGCCTTTGAGCTTTTTACCTTTTTCCACTTCTAATATTTGAACTTACTCTTTTCTCCTCATTATGACTTACATGCTTTCTATTCTTAATACTTTACTATTTCCTATTCCTCAGAGCTTTTCTGTCTTTTCTTGACCCACTTATCACCCTAAACTACATCTTCAGCCATTCACTATTACTTTTCTACCAGCCAAGAGTCCCTTATCTGCTTAAACAATCTCTAACTCCTCCACAGTCAGATTCTTGCCAGGTCCCACAAGGTTTTTAGAGAAGTTTGAACTCCTATTCTAATTTATGTTGACTACCTGTTATATTGTATAGTCTTCAAAATACAAATTTAACTCTTATCTTTTTCATATTCGGTTAAAAAATTTTCCATGTGGTTTTAATTTCTCAACTTCCTTCTTTTTCTTTATAAAAGGATCCCTAGAGACTTCTGGCAAGATGGTGATGGGACAGATTGGACTGTGAGAGGCTCCGCCAAAGCAAGTGTCCATAAAGACTCTCACTTACCCCTGGGTGGCTGCTGCTGCTGCTGCTGGGAGTTTGCTCCTCGGCCCCATGCACGGCTCAGCAGCTGCCGCCACCGCCACTGCCATAGCGCAACGCCTGTGGTGGCCCTTGGCTCCCGGCCCCATGGAGCTCTGGGCTTCCTCACCGGCTGCACCACCCTGCCCTGAGCCACCCATGACACACTGACCTGCAGCACTGGTCTGTCTCAAACCCTTCCTGCCCCAGCTTGCCCCTGCCTCAGGAAGACCAGAGATCAGCTGGAGCCCTATGACCAGGCAGAGACCTGCATTGCCCCGCCCAGCTCTGCCCAGCCTCCAACTTGGGACCAAAGGTAATCTTATCAAACTGGGAGAGACAGAAGCCCCTCTCCCAGGCAAGGTCAGACACAGACAGGTCAGATCTGAGTGGCAGACTTGACTGGCAACAAGCCAACCGAATCCACCCTCCTTCCAGAGCAGGCCTAGGGCATCTGACCCTAGCTGTGAGCAACCCTACCAGAGTGTGATGAGAGCTAGAGATCAGAGCTGAAAGGATGTTGTACTTGCAGGAATGACAACAGAGCGAACCTGGTTTCTTGTGTCAGTTTTTTTTTTGTTTTTTTTTTATTATGTTATTGTGGGGTACAGTTAGGGGTTAGGCATACAAAAATGTTTCGTTCAGGTACCCTTGTTGATAAGAGGTGTCTCCCCATCCCCAGACAGATACCCACCACCATTAATCCCCTCCCCCCGCCCCAGTTTCCCACCACTGTCAGTCATTTTCTTGTGGTAATACGTTGGATGATCAAGGTCTACTATATGAGTAAGAACATGTGATACTTAGTTTTTTGTTTTTGTGAGAGGTCACTCAGTTTTATGGACTCTAGTTCCATCCAGGTTGCTGCAAAATTCATGATTTCATTCTTCTTTATGGCTGCATAGTATTCCATCGTGTATACCACATTTTTTTAATCCAGTCCTCTTTTGATGGACAGCATGGTTGCTTCCAGGTTCTTGCTATTGTGAACAATGCTGCGATAAACATATGTGTGCACGTATCTTTCCTATAGAGTGATTTGTGTTCTTCAGGGTATATTCCCAGTAGGGGGATTGCGGGGTCATACGGGAGGTTGGTGTTTAGAGCTTTTAGGAATCGCCACACTGCTTTCCACAGCTCCAGTCAGAATGGCAATTATCAATAACTCAAAAAATAACAATTGCTGGAGAGGGTGTGGCGAAAAGGGAACACTCCTACACTACTGTGTTTATTTTAAAGACATAGACCATAATTCAGGATTAGGTTGATAAGTGGTCATGTTACAGGTAAACTTTGTATCTCCTTTTGGTCCCCACTTTGCCTGGTTTGAGACCATGTACCCTGTTGATGAGATGTGCTCCCCTTCCCCTAGCAGTTTCCTGCTACTGCCAATCCCTTTCTTATATTATTATGATAAATGTATTATTTATGTCATATTATTATGACATGGTCCACTTATGAGTGAGTACAAGTGGTACTAAGTTCTTTGTTTTTGTGCTAGATCACTGAGTATTATAAACTCTAAATTCATCCAAGTTGCTGCGAAGGAGCAGATTTCTCCTTCTTTATCTTTCTTTATTGTTGTTTAACTTTATTCTTCTTTATTGTTGGCTATGTAGTAGTCCATTGTGTACATGTGGCACATTTTGTTAATCCAGTCCCGTTTCAATGTGCAGTACAATTGGTTCTATGCTTTGGTATTGTGAATAGTGCTGCAATAAACGTGCATTTGCAGGTATCTTTTTTATAAAATGATTTGAGTTCCTCAGAAGGGAGATTGCTTGGTCATATGGAAGGTCAATTTTTAGATTTTCTAGAAATTGCCACACTACTGTTTTCCACAGAGGTTGTACCAGTTTCCCTCCTGACACCCTCTCGAGCATCTGTTGTTTTTTGAGTTTTCAAATGGTTATACTGTGAATCAATTTTTGAACATTTGATGTGCTCAAGTAGACCTAAAATCTTCTAATTAATAGGTCTACATGATTATTAATTTGTTAGAAACATAGATATCAGTTTCACAAATAATTGTTTAAACCAAAGGTGAAACATTTTAAGTATATGATACTAAAGAATGTTTAATAGATAGTAGGCACTTTCCTCCTGATTGGAGTTAGGTGGTATCTCAGTATGGTTTTAATTTGCATTTCTTTTATGATTAGTGAGACTGAGCATTTTTTCATGTATCTATTAGCTACTCCAGTGTCTTCTTTTGAAAGTACCTATTCATATCTTTTGCCCACTTTTTAATAGTGCTGTTTGTTTGTTTGTTTTTTCCTTTTGGCACATTTGAATTCCTTGTAGATACTGTATGTTAGGCCTTTGTCTGATATACAGTTGGCAAATATTTTTTCCCATTCTTTGGGCTGTCTCCACACTCTGTTGATGGTTTCCTTTGCTTTACAGAAGGCTTTCAATTTGTTGAAATCCCACTTGTCTATCTTATATTGAATGACATGGGCATTGTGACTTTGATCAGGATTTGTTGCCTATTCCAATTTCATAAGGGTGTCTCCCATGTTTTTTAAGTTTTTTATAGTTTGAAGTTTTATGTTTAGGTATTTAATCTATTTAGAGTTGATTTTTGTATATGGTGATAGGTTGGAGTCCTGTTTCAATTCTCTGCATGTGGTCAGCCAGTTTTCACTGAACCATTTACTGAATAAGTTCACCTCTCCCCAGTGGATGTTATTGGAAGCTTTGTTGAAGATGAGTTGGTTGAGAAATTGAGGTTTTGCTTCCAGAATCTCTATCCTGTTCCATTGGTCTATATGCCAATACCAGGCTGTACTGATTACTGTAGCCTTATAGCAGAGTTTAAATTCTGGAAGTGTGATTCCTCCCACTTTGTTTCTTTTACTAAGGATTGTCTCGGCTATTCAAGGTCTTTTTTGTTTTCATATGAATTTCTGTATTGTCCAGGTCTGAGAAGAATGATGGTGATTATTTAATGGATATTGTGTTGAATTTGTAGATTGTCTTTGGTAGGATGGACATCTTAACAATGTTGACTTTTTCAACATATGATCATGGGACATTTTTACATTTATTTTTGTCATCTTTGATTTATTTGAGCAGTGTTTTGTAGTTTTTGTGTAAAGATCTTTCACCTTTCTGGTCAGGAAGATGTTCAGATATTTCATTTTTGTGTGTGGCTATTTTGAATGGGATTATGCTTTTTATTTGGTCCTCTGTCTGTTTGGTGTTGATGTATAAAAATGCAGCTGTCTGTTGCACGTCTATTTTGATACTAATAATTTCAAAAGTTTGATTAAGTTGAAAAATTCTGTAAAGCATGCAATATCCAGATTGACTCACAAAGATAAGAATTATATCGTTAAATGACTTGAATCCAAATTTTATAACCTTCGAACAGTGAATATCCAAGATTAGAGAATTTACAAAAAACTTTTTCCAAACACTTAAAAAAAGCATACAACTTACAAACTCTTCCAGAGAATTAAAAAGAAAAAAAAGAAAATAAAGTCCAATCAGTTTTATGAGGGCAGAGTAAAACTGATATCAAAACTATATAAGATCATGACAAAAAAGTTAAATCGAAAGGTAATGTTTACTATAAAATCTCGTCTAAACTCATGAACAAAATATTAGCAAATTTATTGTAATAATGGAAGTCAGTTTAATATATGAAAAGTAATCAAAGTTATTCACTTTGCTGACAGAATGAAAGAAAGCCACATAATCCTCTCAATAGCTACACAATAGCATTTGATAAGGTTCAAATTATATAAGCAGTAAAAACCACCTAACAAACTGTGAATGACAGAAATTTATATCATCTGATAAAGTACATAGTAAAAAATAGCTATAGAAAGCCTCATATTCATTCATAAATCTTTCCCCTCATGTTATTGAGGATGAGAAAATGATGCATTCTATCACCAATTCTATTAAAAGTTAAAGGTGCCAGCTTGTTAAATAAGGAAAATAGCAAGTTTTAAAATGTAAGAAATATTTTTTTTTCACAAAAGATATAATGGTATGAGACTAAAATTAAAAATCATCTAGATAAATGAGAATTAATCAGATATATTAATCACATTACCAGATATGAGAACAATATATAATAAGCAATTATATTTTTTAGAAAATCCCACCCACACTCATCAATCCAATTATGTATCAAATTCAGTATTAACTTATCAAATAAAATATTAACTTTGCAAGTCACCATTCCAGTCCAGTTATCTATCTATCTATCTATTGATTTATTTATTTAGAGACGGGGTCCCACTCTGTTATACAGACTAGATTGCATTGAAACAATCCTGGTTCATTGTTCTCATCACCAAACTTGGCTAAATTTTCTATTTTTTTTTTTTTTTTTTAGAAAGGAAGCCTCGCTCTGTTGTCCAGGCTGTTCTCAAATTCTTTGGCAGACGCGATTCTCCCACCCCCATCCTTCCAAAGTTCTGATATTACAGGCGTGAGCCATCATGGCTGGTCCAAGTCTGATTATTTATTTATTTATTTATTTATTTATTTATTGTTTTTTATAGAGATGAAGTCTTGCTACGTTGCCCAGGTTGACCTAGAAACCTTGGGCTCATTCAATCTTCTCACCTCAGCCTCCCAAGTGTTGTGTTACAGGTGTGAGCCGTCACAGTCAACCCCAAGTCCAACAATTTATATCTTCTACCCTTATCTATTTTTTAGAGTTATGTACCTCTTTATAACTAAATGTGTAATTTCTTTATGTATTGTAGGTTTTATTTATTTTTTATTTTTCCCTAAGTTCCATGTGGATAAGTTTTAGATTTGCTTTATTTATTGACTTACCTCATGTATCTAGAACAGCGTTTGGTGCATTGTAAGGAATCAGTTTAGTGAAGATTGATTGAATATATGGAATACTAGCAATTTACTCCATAATTATTGCCACTTCTTAGATTTTGAAATGGTGAACTGTATCCTGTATTACTAGGTTTTTACAGGCTTAACTCCCCTACCTACCTTCTTTTTTTCCTCCTTTTTTGGATGCTGTATTCAGAGTAAATTTTTTAAGATGATATTTCAAATGGAACTATGCTATTTTTTAAAATTTTTTTATTTTAAAGATGTGGAGTACAATTCAGGGTTAGGTATACAAATATTTATTATGCAGGTACCCTTGTTTATGAGGTGTGCCCCCGCCCCCAGCAGTTTTGAACTACTGCCAATCCCTTTCTTATGGTATTATGATAATTGTTCAAGGTTTGAACGATTGAGTGAATGGTACTCAGTTCTTTGTTTCTGTGGTAGATCACTCAGTATTATAGACTCTAAGTTCATCCAAGTTGCTGCGAAGTTCACAATTTTTTCCTTCTTAATGAAGGCATAATATTCCATAGTGTATACATACCACATTTTAAAAATTCAGTCCTCTTTTGATGGGCAGCACGGTTGGTTCCATGTTTTTGCTATTGTGAATAATTCTGCAATAAACATGCTTGTGCAGGTATCTTTTTCACAGAGTGATTTGAGTACCTCCAGGTATATTCCCAGCAGGGGAATTGTGGGGTCATATGGAAGTTCGATTTTTTGTGTTCGGTAAAGACAGAACAGTGTTTCACTAATAATAAATAGAAAATAGATAAAGTTTCCAAATCTGATATTTAAAATGCATGTTTGTAGAAGAAACAAACAACAAATAGACTAAAATATCGAGTAAGTACATATTTAATGCAATGTCTTTCACAATTTTAGTTGCATTTTTCACTGAAATAGAAAAGAAATTCATATAATACCATAAAAAGCCTTTAATATCCAAAGCAATCTTGTTAAAGAACAAAGCTAAACATATAATATTTTCTTATTTTAAAGGACATCACAAAACTATGGTGATCAAAACCGTATAGCACTGCCATAAAAAAAAAAAAAAACAAATTCATAGACCAATAGAACACAATAGTGAGCCAAGAAATCAATCCATGTTTATACAGTTAAGTATTTGTTAACAAGCGTGTCAAGAATATGCAATGGGAAAGAATAATGTATTTAACAAATTGTGTTGAGAAAGCTGAATATCAATGAACAAGAGAATGAAATTGGACCCTTTTGTTATGCCATACACTAAAAGTTAACTCGAAATGAACTAAAGACTTAAACTTAGGACCTGAATCAATAAAATTCCTAGAAGAAAATAACATGTTTTTACTGACAAGTTCTTTTCTGAATGTTGAAATAATGCAGAATGATAATCAGTTAGGACAAAGGCTTTTGGAAAATAGAGCAAAATATTATGCAATATTTTGGTACTTAAAAAGTAATAGTGAGGGAATAGATTCTATAAGTAGAAGATTCAAGATATGAAATTAAAAGGGTGTGGATTGAGAGAGGACATAACGACCTTTTTGTTTGTCTGTCTGTTTGCTGGTATTTTGTGAAGAGATATATTTAATATAGGAGCTATTAGAAGCTGGGAATCTGAGCTTGATTTTCTGCAGACTTCTTTCATGGGGTAAAGAAACCAGCAATGATTTTGAAGTTCATACAGTGTTGTGACAATATTGACAATTTGGGGAGTTCTCAAACACTTGATCAATCTTTCTGACAAGATATTTGACCAAGTTTGGCTCTTACTTGTGACCGGATTCTAAAGAATTGAAAATCTGAAAGGCATAAAGGGAATCTGTACCATCCTTCAAGACTAAAGAGACAAACACTCTTAAGCTGAAAGTCCTTGAGGGGTATGCCCTAAGATTGAGAACACTGGAGATAAAGAATCTCTCTCTGTGTGTGTGTGTGTGTGTGTGTGTGTGTGTGTGTGTGTGTGTGTGTGTCTGTCTCTCTCACACACACACAAAAACTTCAAACCCAATCCTTACTATGTTTTTTCTTTAATATGACTGAGTTATTTAGCCATCTATCTATTTGATTAGCAGAAGAAATTCTCTGGGAAAAAAAGCATTCATCTTAGCATATGTTCTATAGCATACATCACACGCAAAACAACAAAATATTACTAGTCATGCAGAATCAACTTTTTGTTAATAATTAAGAGGAAAATATACCATAAAAAAACAGATAAACCGATGACACAGGTCAACAATGAAATCAAGACGAAAATTCAAACATTCCTCAAAATAAATGACAACATTGAAACAAGTTATTAAAACCTGTAGGACACAGCCAAAGCTGTGATTAGAGGATAACTTATAGTGCTTAATACCTACATTAATAATACTGAAAGATTGCATATCGACAACCTAACATCACAACTCAAAGAACTAGAAAAACACAAACTAACCAAACCCAAAGTTAGCAGAAGACAAGAAATAATGAAAATCAGAGCAGAACCAAATGAAACTGAAGTAAAAATACAGATCCTTGAAATAAAAAGTTGGTTTTCTTTAAAAAGCAAACAAAATTGATAGACTAATAAATAGATTAATTAAGACAGAAGATTAAAATTAGTTTAATAAAAAGTAAAAATGGTGACAATACAACTGATACAATGGAAATTAAAAACATCATAGTGGAAAGAGATTTTAAATAACTTGGTTAATGTACAAAATATGGAAAAAGTATAAAGGTGATAAATTTACCACAGAAGTGACATTGATGCATAAGAATCAAATAAACATAACAAAAAAATTAAATATCAGAAATTTAAAACTTAATGAGTCTGTATAATAACAGTCTGGGCATAATAGATAACAGAATTAGTAAAGCAGGAAGACAAAAGTATGGCACAGAAAACAAACAACAAAAAGTAAAGTATATGAGAACAAATGACATGTATGACATTATTAATAGGCATAATATGCTTTTAATTGGGTTCTAATAAGGAATATGAAGGGAGAAAAGAACAAGAGCCATTTTAAGAAAATAATGCCCAAAACTTGACATGTTAAATCCACACACAAATCTACATTTTCAAGATACTTCATGTAGTATGCATAGAAGGAAAACCACATGTATTTTCTCATTTTAACTGCATATAAATCCAGCTCAGAACTTAGCAGCATACAAAAACCATTTATCATTTTCGTGATTTCATGAGACAACTGGGTGCTATTTTGAGCCAGCTCAACTGAGACTGTAAGATTTATGTTGGCCTCAATACAATATCTGGCAGTTTGTTGTATATAAGTGGGGCAATGGATTTGCTTGGCCATGTGTCTCTCATCATCGAGCAAATGAATCAATCTTCTTAACATGTAGGTGGTGGCAGGGTTCTTAGGAGAATCAAAAGATAACGCTCCAAACTGCAAGCATTTAAAAGATTTTGCTTGCATCATATTTGCAGATGTCCTATCGATCAAAACAGGTTACATGATCAAGTCCAGTCTTTGGAGGTAGAGAAGTTATACCACCAATTAATAGGAAGAAAGCAAAATTGCATTCAGAATTGATAGTAAAGAAATGGTAGAAATGTATGGCTATATTTATAACCAACCACATCACAATTCAGTAAAACTGCTGAAAAGCAAAACCGAAGACACTTTGGAAAACAGTCTGATGGTTTTATTAGAGTAGTATTTATAACTACAACCACAGTCATATCCACATGTGTGTTTTTTCCCTCTCTCTTTCCCTGTCTCATGCTCTATCTACAAGGAATAATGAACCCAAGAACATCAGAGTACATATTTTTAATCGAATCTGGAACATATGTCAGGATTGACCATATTCTATGTCATAAATAAAATCTCCTCATATTTGACATATTGTAATAATTTTCATTGCATTTTCAAATCACAGGATAATTAAGCTCTAAAGCAATTTATAAAAGATAACTGGAAAAAACTCACTGCCATAAATTTATAAATGCATATACTGCTCTTAAACATTCAGGATAAAAAATTCAGTTAAAGTGGAAATTTTAAAAAAAATTTATACAAATTGATAATGTTGATATTATAATCAAAACATTTGATGCAGCAAAGGCTGTCCATAGAAGCTTAAAGCTCTTTTATGCATTTTAGGAAGAAAAATAAAAAGTAATGATCTATATTTTTAGTTATAAACTTATTAAAAATAGCAATTCTTGGCCATGTTTGTAAACTTTTTAATTGACAGATGAAATTGTATGTATGTACTTGCACAGTTTTCTAAATAGAAGTAGTATAAAATCTGTATTTTTATGTTACAGTCATGAAATATAAAACAATTTAAAAGTAATACTTACAAGAGTATCAATAACATGTAATCTATACATTATATTTAATATGTATGAAATTCACTATGGTAAGCATGTCGTTAATGTGAAAAAGAAAATTACCATGGAAATTTATTTTTAAGTGGAAATGAAAAAGTTAAAGAGACAAAAAGCAACCAAAATATCCTAAATGATGTTAGGGAAATTTAAAAATTACTATGAAGGCTAATTATAAGGCAACAATAATTCAGGTCTGATATCAATGTAAGGAAAGACAAATAGGTCACTATTTCAGAAAAGAGTTCAGACATAGACCCACACATATATGAACATCTGTTGAACGCATGAAGCTGTACTTATAGATGGAAAATCATGATCATTTGGTCAGTTCATGTGAACACAGGAAAACTGGCTAAAGCAAAGACTTTATTTATCTTTTAAAATGTTAAATCTAATAAACATAAACTAAAATAAACATAAATTATTTCATAATCCAGCTGGATTTCTGGCAGAAGTAAATACATTTCTCTTTCAGATACATTATTATCAGGATAAAATGAACAAGTCAGCCATTAAAAAGAGGATTGTCATGGGATAGGCGAAGTGAATTTATACACGCTGAATCTTGGGAAAATAGAAGTTCACTAAAATATTTTAAAATAGATTAATATGTAGCAAAAAGTTAAAGAGCAATTCATTTGAAATGGTAATTTATAAAAATCATCCAAAGAACAAATTACAGGAAATTACCTCTTTTCTTTAGAAAGTCTTTCCAGAGATTTCACTGTTAAATTGAAAGATCATGTACACAAACTCATAAATTAAATTAAATAGCAAATGCTTTTTGTTGGAGGAAATATCTGCCAGCATATTTGACAGCAAAGTTTCACTTTCTAAAGTTGAGTTCTTAGAAATAATATAAAAATTATGGACACTCTCCCCCCCAATCAAGGGCAAGATATAAGAACAAGGAAAATAAAACTACGATTAATATTGCTAGTAAAATACTTGAAGCTCTTTTAACCTATGTTATTTAATAGCACAAAAATGTTTAGAAAGTGAAATTTCAGGTTTTAGTCTACACATGGCAAAAAATTCAAGAAAATTTCCTGTTTTTAAACAAATATATAGAGGTCTAAATTAATTTACAAATTGTGTGAGAATTAATAATATTGCAAAGTTTCTGGAGGGAATGTGGGAATATGTCTTAGCATCCTTAGCATGTAAATATAAATTGAAACAACTTTTCTAATTCTAGTGATTTATCCTTGGCGAATATGTTAACTAGCGATATTTAATCAAATAGAAGGCAAGTCTACTGTTTCCTCACATGACAAACACACTGTAGGTTGGCAACAGGTAGTGCTGAAGTATGATGTGTAATATCAAAGTGGTACGTCTCTCATTCTCTTGATGTTTCATATCTTCCATTCCCCGTCAATATAGAAAGAAGAAATGAAGGCATCTTTTCTTTTTATGATTACTTGTTTCTCCTGTTTCCTGCTTTTCTTCTTGCATAAATTTCTCACCCTATGTGACTTTATTAATTATGTTTATATAGACAACTTTGGAGGTCAAATTAACTTTTGCATGGCTTACCTTCTCATCAATTTAATAGATATCAAATTTATTTTAACTTTGGACCCAATCGAAAACAAATAAATATCCATATTTATATGTTCTCACATGTTGGGATTTTTATTTTATTGTAAAATTGAAATTACTATGTAAAATATGTATATATTTAATATTAATGCAACTTACAGAGTGTTTCTTATGAAAAGTCTAGTATTTCACATTTTCAGCAGTAAGGAATGATCAAAATTTTCCTAAAACACTGCCAATTTTTATTGCATTTGTTGTCAATTTGATGAGTAAAAAGTAATGGTACTTATATTCATTTCATTTTCACTTGGTAAATATAAATCACTTTCAACATATTTAATTGTAGTTTGCTATTTTGAAAGTTTATTATAATAATTATTTGCATATTTTATTGTGTTTCTAGAGTTCTTTATTAAATAAATTAATCATCATATAATTTCTCCAAAGTCAGCTTTCTTTTTTTTTAACCTATTTATGGTCACTTTTGTTATATGATACAATTGAATATAAATTAGTTAAGGATATCTTACCAACCTCCAATTTCATTTTTAGTGTCTTAAATTTGCATTCAAGATTTTGTCATTTTTATAATTATAATTTTTATTTAGCTTCTTAACATATTGGAATTTAAATTACTTTTGGCATGAGATAAAATCCAAGTCACTCTAAGATATGTTATAATTTTATTTCCTATTGTTAATTTATTTCCTATTTTTAGTTAAATACTAACTTCCTATTGTTAATTAAATATCATTATGAGTATTCACTGTTGCTGGGAGTGCAAGGTAGTTCAATCTCTGTGAAAAGTAGTGTGGAGATTCCTTAAAAAAACTAAAAACTGACCTTCCATACAATCCAGAAAAACTTTTCCTGGAAATATATCTGAAAGAACGCAAGTCGTTCCACAAAAAAAGACACTGGCACATGCATGTTCATATAGCTGTACTATTCACAGTAGCAAAAATATGGAATCACTCCCATTGCCCATCATAAGTGGATTGGATAAAGAAAATGTGGTACATATATGCAAGGGAATATTACACAGCCTTAAAGAAGCACAAAACCATGGATTTCACAGCAATTTGGGTGGTGTTGGAGACGATCATACTTAGTGATCTACCTCAGAAACAAATAACCAAATGTTCTCACTTATAGGTGAGAACTGAACATTAATCACATTAACACAAGGGAGGGATTGGAAGTTATTGGACACTGCCAGGAAGGGAGGGGGCATGGATCATCCCAAGGGGTAGGAGGGGAAGTGAGGGTCAGTTGAAGGTCCAGACTTCACCTGCACGAAGCCTGCTTGTATAACTAATACTGACTTGTACCCCACATATCTATAATAAAAAAAGAATAAGTAAACAGAACAGTAGAAAAATTTAAAAAGGCCGGGCTCGGTGGCTCAGCCTGTAATCCCAGCACTTTGGGAGGCCGAAGTGAGTGGACTGCCTGAGCCCGCGGGTTTGAGACCCACCCAGGCAACTTGGCGAGACCTCCTCTCTGCAATACATCAAAAATCAGCCAGGCGTGGTAGCACGTGCCTGTCGTTCCTGAGGCCGAAGGATGGCCGGAGCCCACCAGGTCGAGGCTGCGGTGACCAGAAGCGTGCCACTGCACTCCAGTTTGGGCGACAGAGTGAGACCCAACTCAAATAAAAGAAAAAGAAAGAGAAAAAGAAAAAGAAAAAAAGAAAAAAAAAAAAAGAACAAGATAAAATCACGTCTCCCCCTCCTTCTACCAAAGTTGAAAGAGACCAACTTTTTCACAAGACCCAAAGCTCCCAGGAAATTCAAATAATAAAAACTACCTCCAGGACTTCAACTCTAAATAAATATATAAATAAATAAATACCTAAGCTTCAAAAATTTCTCCCTTTATAATCTGTACCTTATTATAGGATATACCATATTGGAAGCAGCAGTTTCTAGAATAATCAACTGCTGCAAGTTCGGATATGGTTTATTTGTTCCCATCAAATCTCATATTGAAATTTAACCCTGAGTGTTGAAGGTGGGACCTAGTAAGAAGTGTTTGGGTCATGGAGGTGGGGTCTTCACGAAGAAATAAATGCCTTCCTTGGATGGGGTTGATGAGTGAGTTTTCACTCTATTAGTTCCCACCAAACCTGGTTGTTAAAAAGAGCCTGGCATCTTCTTCTCTCTTTTTCTTCCTCTCTGTGGTCTGCACAAACTGGCTTTCTTTTGCCTTCCACCATGAGCGGAAGCAGCCTGAGACCCTCACCATATGCAGACGCCAGACTTGTTTTGCAGACTACAGAACTTTGAGACAAATAAACCTCTTTTCTTTATAAATTACCAGCTTTAGGTATTCCTTCAAAGCAGTTCAATAGACTTGAGGAATCAATGCTCAATTAAGTATTTCTGAACCATTATTGAATTTATTGAATTATCTAGTTATGCAGCTTTTAGTTTACAGGCCGAGTTGTGTAACTTTGCACATTTTTGCCTGTTCCCTGTAAATGATCTTATATACAAGGTAGTTATCTGCAAATCAATGATCTAGGAAGAATCTGAGACATACAAAGAAGACTCAGAGCTTCCAGCACCTGTCTTGGTTTCTTGGTTAACTTTCTAATATCTTATATTCCGTAATATTTATCACAATAAATATTTTTATACATTTTCCCAGCTCGTGACCTATTTGAGGACAGATATAGCTTTAAACTAAGGACTCAATAAACTATTTTATTTTTATTTTTAATTTAATTTTATTTTTTAATAGAAGCAACTCAAATTTCTTTCAGAAGAACATATAAATTACAGTACAGAAAATTATACAGACATGAAAGTAAACTACAGCTAAATATATCATTCTTGACTCTTACAAATGTAATGGTGAGTGTCACAGGCAAGTACAGAAGAATAGATACCGAACACATTTATATGATGACTTAACAACAATAAAAAAGGCTTAGGAGATAAATTCTGAGGTGATAAAGTTACAAAATATAACAACAAAGCTATTATCAGAAGTATCAGAATAGTGTTCACTTCTGAGTGACTAGAGAGAGAAGGTAGTAATTTGAAGAAAGCATAAGGTGCTTACAATAACTTACTTTTTTATCTTGGGGGTGAATTAAGGATTACTCTCCTTATATCATACGATTTATCAAATCACTATACTCTTTTCTGTGTGTGGTGCATTTACCCAATTAAAAAAAGAATGCGGCCGGGCACAATGGTTCATGCCTGTAATCCCAGCACTGTGGGAGGCCAAGGCAGGAGAATCACTTGAGTCTAGGAGTTCAAGACCAACCTGGGCAACATAGTGAGACCTCGTCTCTACAAAAAATACAAAATGGGCCAAGCATAGTGAGGCACACCTGTAGTCCCAGCTACTTGAGAGGCTGAGACAGAAGGACTGCCTGAGTCCAGAAGGTCAAGGCTGTGGTGAGCCAGCCTGGAAGATAGGATGATCCTGTGTCAAAAACAAAAACAAAACAAAACAAAAAATACATCTTGGTGTTAAATTCATCTATTCATTAATTATTATTCAATAAATGTTTATTTAATGTCCACCAGGCCTATCTTGGGCATTAATTATACAGCAATGAGAAACAAAGACAAAATCCTCATATTTTGGTTGGAGAAAACAGACAATAAACAAAGTATTAAATAGTAACACCCGCGCCTTTGGGAGGCTGAGGTGAGTGGATTGCCTGAGCCCGCCGGTTCGAGACCCGCCTGGGCAAGCGAGACCTCATCTCTACAATATATCAAAAAATTAGCCGGGCATGATAGCGCGCGCCTGTAGTTCCAGCTACTTGGAAGGCTGAGGCGGAAGGATTGCTGGAGCCCAGCAGGTCGAGGCTGCAGTGGCCGGGAGCGGCCACTGCACTCCAGTCTGGGTGACAGAGTGAGACTCCAACTCAAAAAAAAAAAAATAGTAATAGTAATAATTAATATGCTTATATATAGAAACGTTTATTTGTGGTAAACAATAAAAAGAAAAATAAGGCAGGATATGGTGGAGGGGGCAAAAATTGAAATGGTAACATTTGAGTTAGGATTTAAAAGTGGTGAGGGAGTAAAAAAGACAACCCACAGAATGGAAGGAAATATTTGCAAAACTTATATCTGATATGAGTGTAATATGCAAATATTTTTAGAAACTACAACTCAACAACAAAAACTCAACCAACCCAATTTAAAAGTGGGCAAATGACTGGAACAGATATTTCTCCAAAGAAAATACATAAATTGAAAATAAGCACATGAAATATGCTCAACATCATTAGTCATTAACGTCATTCAAATCAAAACTACAATGAGTACTACTTCACACTTACTAGGAAGGGTACTTTAAAAAATGGAAAGAGAAGTGTTGGCAAGGATGTAGAGAAACTGGAATCCTTTTTTTTTTACATTGCTAATGAGAATGTAAAATGGTGCAGCAGTTATGGAAAAGAGT
Organism: Tarsius wallacei; assembly: GCA_963574415.1. NCBI lineage: Eukaryota > Metazoa > Chordata > Mammalia > Primates > Tarsiidae > Tarsius > Tarsius wallacei. Next base: position 6,138 of record CAUYQG010175314.1, on the reverse strand, counting down.
TCGGCAGATCCTGAAAAAGTTAAACGTTATTATATGACTAAGATAGCCTTTCCTAGATACATACTCAAAAGAGTTGAAAACAGGGACCCAAACGGATTCTTGTACAACAGCATTCATAATAACGTTATTCACAACAGCCAAATGATGGAAAAAACCCAAGTGTCTTATCCACAATGAATACCCAAAATGTAGCAAGTATATACAATGTAATGTTATTCAGCCATAAAAAGGAATGACTTTCTGAAACATGGATAAACCTCGAACTAAACCAGACATAAAAGGACAAATTCAATAAACATTTAAAAATAAACAGCTGAGTACTTTATCTCTATCCAAATTAAGGAACAGAAAACATGTACAATGACACAGTGTATGGTCAGACAGATGAATTGTTCGCTGCAGTGAAAATGCCAGTGAATTCTATACAGTTTTGGTTTATGCAAAATTATCACCAATCACTATGATATACCAGGAGTATGGAAAACACAGCATGTGGTTATTTATCATAGGTATACTTGAAGTACACTCCTGCAGCAAGTTATTCTACGTAACTCAATTTTTATGATCTGATCTTTGCCAGTCAGCTTACATCTTGAGTCCATGTTATTAGCTTTCTATATTTGGCACAAGAGAAGAGCTCTTAAAGGTCAAGAAGATGTTTGTTTCCCTTCCCATCATGGAAGACATTTAACTTGGACTGTCCTTCACACAGACAAGTTCATCACGACTTACCAAACAGAGAGCTGGGCCTTAGTTAGATTAATAAAACCACGGCAGGCCATGAACAATAATTTGGTCTATTAATTTGGCCAGATTCAGTGAGTTAATTACTGTGAACTAAAAAACCCTATTGAGGAAAAGAAAGTGTACTTCTGTTTGTGATCCAACATACCCAAGTGTACAATGGTAAAGTTGCACTGAAAATAGAGCCAAACCATTGTTTTATACACTAGCCAGGAGTCAATCTGGCTAGTGTATAAAACAATGGTTTGGCTCTATTTTCAGTGCAGAATATAAAAACAAAATGCCATAAGTAGCATTTTTGCTAATTAATATAAATAAAAATAAACATGTCTCTTTTCCAAGAAGCAAGAGGAACTGTACTTCATCATACTAGAGACCTTTAATGCCTTGTTATAGCAATTTCTCTGTTCACTTTCTTGTTTTCTCTTAGGCATTGGAAATGACAATAATGTCTAAGATTCTTCCTTAAATCTGCTCACAGTTTATAAATCAGACCTTCATTTAAAGATATTTTCTTTCTTTGAAGTCTAAAAATTAAAGCACACAATCATTACATCAAGATTACATTTAAGACAATGAATCCTTTTTTCCTGGAAGTGGTTGATAAGGTATCATTATTTTAAATAAACATAAGTATGTTTTCATGTTCTATTCCTAGTTCTTTCTGACATCTCATTTTATCTTAGGTTATCCAGTTTTGTGAAAATATGAATAAATATGTATTTTCAATTTTTTGAGTGTAAAAATCCATAGAAATGAATGGTATTTTCCTCTATGCACTAACATACTTGGTCAGCTCTTTTCATAGTAAAAACTGAAAAACAATCTTGCTACATGTATAACATAAGGATCTGTTTTATATTCATCTATGGCATTCTTCCTTCTCATTGTTGTATTTTAAAGTGAATTGCAACTATTTCTACACAATGCATTTCTAATCTCATTTTATAAAGTTGAAATGTCTTTAATTTTTGAGAATATTCTTTGTATAACCTAGGTGTGTGTGTGTGTGTATGTGTGTGTGTGTGAGAGAGAGAGAGACTCTGGTGCTGAAGGGCTGAACCCTCGCCATATTATTTTTATGGCATTATTACAATCTGGAAAAAAAAAGTTAATAAGATAATAAGAAAGGGTGCTCTAAACCTATCTTCAATATTTTGGATTAAAGCTTATATATGTGACAAACACAGTTGTTCTGTTTGCTTCTTTTGAGTATATATCCTGCCACTATAAAAAACTACAGAACATCAAGCAATGTGCAAACTGTGCCCAGAAGCCTATTCTTTGCTTTTCACATACTGTACATTTATTGTATAATAGTCATGCGCCTCCATCGAATTGAACACTCACATTATACTTACTCTGCTAAACTGCATAGTTATTATATTTCCCAAGGTTCTATCTGGCAAAGTTGGCCCAGAGTAGATGCTGAGTCATTAGGCACTAGTTAAGACTGCATTGATAAGAATGCTGCAGACCATTGATTTGTTCTACAAAAATGCTAAAGTATTTATTGGGGGAATAAAAGCAGTAAAAGCATATTCTTAATTTCTTTGCATGATTTTGTGCATTTATCATTCAAATTTTCTTTACTTTTAAAAGGAGCCTAATATTTAGATAACTCAGAAAATCAACATTTTGACAAAAGCGTTTCTAGTGCTAGTATCAGAGAGCAAATCCACTCAAATTTGTAGCAGTCCAGTAATAGGCATATTATACAATGTTAAATTTCATGACTTTATGGACAAATGGAACATTTAAATGAAAAAAAAAACCTGACAATGTTAATAAAATCAAAATCAATTTCTATTACATACAATACAGATAGATAGTTTCTATGGAATTAAACTTATAAATTACTATATTTGTTTGCTAGGACTGCCATAAGAAAAAAATACCAGAGACTGGAATACTTAAACAACAGGAATTTATTTCTCACAGTTTTGTAGGCTAAAAGTTCGAGATCAAGGCATTAGCAAGTTTGGTTTCATTTAAGGCCTTTCTCCTTGGCCTGTAGACAGCTACCTACTCACCATGTCCTCATATGGCCTTTTCTTTGTGCTCATACGTTTCTTATGTTACTTCCTTTTCTTATGAGAACACCAGTCAGCTTGAATTAAGACCCTACATTTATGACATCATTTAACCTTAATCACTTCTTTCAAGTCCCTATTTCCAAATCCAGTGACACTGAGAGGTAGAATTTCAACCTATGAATTTTTGGAAGATGACACAATTAAGTCCATAACAATCACTGAAGTTAAGTTAGGTGTTACTCAAGTTTGTAATAGGAAAAATAAAATTGTTTAATTTTCTCTTTTTAGCAGAAAGCAATCTTTTTTTTTTTTTAATACCCAATTGATAAAGCCTACTGTCTTTCAGGGCATCAGTGTTTTAGTGATGTTATGGCTTTGAAGCTTTTTTATTCTCTGTTGCAGTGAGTGTACTTTGAAAGATATGTTACTGTTCTTTTAGCAAAGTCTCTGGAAGGGAAAAGTAGTAGTTAGTTTTTAGGTGGTCTATAACAGTAGAATCTCAGTAGTAAACTTAAATTTTATGTATATAGATAAATGTTTTAGTTTCTGCAGGGTTTTTTTTTTCTTGCAAATGCTTAAGGTAATAGAATATTAACATACAGTAGTATTGAATTATAGGCTTGTTGTTTTTACTTGCACCTCTAGGAAAAGAAAAAAACACAGCAGGATATGAAATAGAAAAAAATCCATCAGATCTTTTTTTAAAAAAATTTTAAAGAGCAGCGGGGAGAGATCATAAGATCTTTTAAATCAAAGATTTAAAAAAAATTCTGCAAAGTATTAGCCTATATTCAGAAAGTCTACTGACCTTATCACCCCAAAAGAATAAAAATGTAAGAAAATTAATAAATAAATAAAATTAAAATTAGCAAAACTTTCAAAAACCCTTGAGATTCCCAGGCCTAAACATGTCACTACATTAGGTTATATCAAGATCAACATCATTTGGGATCTACACGGCATCTTCTTGTAAGTTAGTAAAAGATTGCTCCATGTATTTAATTTTTATTTTATTCTATTTTAATTTCCTGAATTATAAATTATATGTTACATGGATTAATTTGACCACAAGAAGAAAATATCATAATATCATTAACAGGCTCAAGTTAATTTCTAAGATATCTGCATAAATTAACCCTGTGGTACTGAACTTCTAGAAATGACTTTTGAAAGAAACTCTACATCAATGAACATTATCAAAAAGAGCTTTATTAGGAACATCAAAATTCCAAGGAGTTGATATCTAAATTCACATTTCCCAAGTAAAAATAAATACAGAATTTTCCCCTTCCTACTGGGCATCTATTCCATTAAGAATTTTCAAACTGAGGAGTCTAAGGAATTTTCTGCCATCTAAAAATTAATGACACGTTTAATTAAAACACTGCCAAGAAATTTAGCTCATCAATATTTAGAACCATATTAAAGCTATTCTTAATGCAGTAGACAGTTTACTCTATTTAAAGTGACTCCGGCCTGCTTTGCAGCAATTATTTACCTCTACTTAAATATTTTTCTGACTTTAAGAGACTTACTCTTGTTCAGATAATTTATGTTTGCATTTTCAATAGATTTTGTACCTTTTTAAGTCACTACTTTAGAAGTAACACAACTTTTCCCAAAGTCCAACATATCAGATATCTTAAACAATTGCCAAAGTCTTGATTTTTCTCTCATTAGCCAAAACAGATTTTGAGCTATAGCAATACTTCTCACTTTAACTATATAAATACTGCAAGTCAAGTAGAATAGCCCATAACCAGGTTAAACAACAAAATAAAACCAAATACAAATAAGCCAAATTAACAAACAAAATAGAAATCATACCTATCTTAAAAAAATAAAAAAGACCAAGTTGGAATCTGGGATAATTTTGCTGCATGATAATCTAAGCTCTCGGCTTTGCGGATCTATCCCTTCAATTAATAACCATTTTATTTTTGGTAAAAACTGGGTTAAAGTTGTGACTAATCCAAAAATCTTCAATGATCTTAAACCAACATTATTGCAAAAGATGATTCAGTAACTCACTTTGGCCAAAAAAAAAAAAAAAAAAAAAGGAGGGTCTCACTCTTGTCTAATCCATAAGCAGCATTCTCTGGGCCATCTCCTAATCAGCAAAAATTTTAAAAATACTTGTCATGTATCAATGCTCTCCAATCCACTTTATTTGCCAAAAATGATAACAAAGAATATGAAAAAAAAGGCCATTTCAGCCAGGACCTGGTCTGCTGACTATAGTGTTCTCCTGTTTAACAGAAACAATTGCCCAGACAAGGGAACTCTGTGAACATAATGGGCCAAAACAAAGACAAGACATTCAAAGCCATGTTTGGACACACACAATACCATTTTTCCAAATGTCAATTTCTGCAAATGACTTTGATGACTAAATTGCTCCATTTCTTTGCTAAAACAAAAAATAGCCTCTATTAACAATCACAGCTTTAACCTTTTTCTTTTTCTTCCATCATTGAGATAAAAGTTTTAAAATATCCAATCATTTAATTAAGCACAATTCGTAACAATTCAAAAACCCTTCTTTAACTATTTCTAGGGACACCTATAACAAAACTACATCTTATACTATTTTTTTCTACCAATACCCTAAATTTATCATAGAGTACATTGCTTCATAGTGACAAGCCAACAAACTCAGACATGTTTGACTCAACATTTGTTCATAAATGTTCTTAACTGCAGGACAATGGTAGTGGTTTACATTTGAATGCACGATGATCAAGTGATCTTTACTCCAAGGACAAAAGGATGGTTCAATATAAACAAATAAGTAAATGTGATTTACCACAAAAACAAAAACCCAAACCATATTATTATCTCAGTAGATGCAAAACAAAAATTGATAAAATTTAACATCCTTCATGACTCAAACCCTCAACAAGCTAGGTTTTGAAAGAATATACCTTAAAATAATAAATAAATAAACTAAATCCACGGCCAACTTCATACTGAATGGGAAAAAGACAAAAACATTCCCCTAATAACTGGAACAAGACAAGGATGCCCACATTCACCATTTCTGTTAAATATAGTACTGAAAGGCCTATCTACACCTATCAGATAAGAAAAAGAAATGAAATACACCCAAACTGGAAAAGTCAGATTATCTCTGTTTGCTGACAAGAAGATTTTATACCTAGAAAATCCTTCATACTCTGCCAAAAACAATCCTTGATTTGATAAATAAATTCAGTAAAGCAGCCGGGCTCGGTGGCTCAGCCTGTAATCCCGCGCCTTTGGGAGGCTGAGGTGAGTGGATTGCCTGAGCCCGCGGGTTCGAGACCCGCCTGGGCAAGCAAGACCTCATCTCTACAATAACTCAAAAAATCAGCCGGGC
>CAUYQG010175307.1:0-15186 GCA_963574415.1 Tarsius wallacei | reverse complement strand
TGAAGGTAGCAAAAATTAATTGTGTTGAACACATGAGTTTTTAATACTTTGGATTATGCATCCTTAGAAAGAAAGAAACACTGAGTTTTCAAAAGGCACTTTTATTTCTACTTTTTTTAAAGCAGGTTTTTTTTTTAATTGTCTACTAGTGCTGGCTAATCCTTCCCTAAGGCTCCTCCTTCTCCAGTAAAAAGGAAGAAAAAAAGTTATAAAAAAAACCGTCAGTCATAGATTTCCTAAAAATTGCAGATAAGGGTGAGTGTGTTCATTGTACCTTCAAATCAAATCCATCTTATATGTAAGCACATTTGTTGAGTAGACTATATTCTTTTCTACGATATTTCCTCTATATCGCTCATATATGAGCAGATTAGGTGAGTACACTATATGCTTTTCTACTATATTTCCTCTATATCTCTCCATTTGACACAAGCAAACAGACCTGGAGGAAAGCACCCACCACTTCTTAGATGTCTATGCACAACCAATCACAACTTGTTAACATAATGTAAAATATTTAGTCTTTTAGCCAGAAGTGACACTATTTTAATAGTAACACAATTTTCTCCAGACACCTTGGACTTTCTGTAATAAGACATTGTAACAGATGCTAGTGAGTTACCTCTCTGTCTTTGGGAAATTGAGTGAAAAGCCGTTCACAGCTGCACTTTTCTACATAAAGACTCAGAGAAGGCAAAAGAGTTCACATATAACCTCATTAAATAAGACAGCAAGTCTAAGTGGCATACAAAGCTATTAAACAAACTAGATTGGTCCATAATAATAAGAAACATATTTCACATCTGTTGCACAGTGCAGAGCTTTTAACAAGTAATAGGCACAACGTGCTGGAAAATAGTTGCTGTTCCCCATCAGTATATCATTGTCAATGGTAGTGCTGTCTCAAAAGAAGCACTTATCTCATACACTTTATTGCTTGATAGCTTGCTGATTGCTTTTACAAAGCAATAAATTGATGGCCTGATTCAGCACTGACATTAGGTTATGTTCATTTTCAGTGATTGATGCCTTGAATTAGAACTCTTGTATTCTCCTCTGCTTTGGAATATGAAATTCTAAACAGGCCTGTCTGATGTCACAAATAAAGCAGTATAACCGATGCCAAATAAGCTATATTTATTCACTTAAATAACTAACTGACTTTTCCCTTTAATAACATTTTCATAATTTATGTTTTAATGTCTCTATTCCCAATTAAATTGTCTAGTCAAATTAAAAAAAAACTTGGAAAATAAGATGTAGTTCTTATTTTTTAATTTACTGTTTCAAAGCAGATCCAGGAAAGTGAATAAAATCAGAATATGTAAATTGTTAATAAATCAATTAATTGAATGATTTAATTACTTCAAGTTTAAAAGATAAAATATATTTGTTATTTTTTATTAACTGGAATAACTGTTTTGTTTTTAAAATTTAAAATAGTAATGAAAATAGAAAAGTAAAAATAAGTAGAATAATGCAAAAGCAGAGAGCTACTATTTCCATTTATATTATTTTCACCTTTTATCAGAAAATTGAATATAACCTTGATTAAAAATATTAATATGAACCATATTCTCATAGAAGCTAACAAATTTACTGGCAAGATTTTAATAGTTAAACAAGTTTATTTTCAGCCCAGAATATCAAATGCCAAGCAATCTAATGTATAATTAAACAATCTCTCAGGACCAGTAGTTCTCAGGTGAGCATGATTTTACCTCCAGGGAACATTTAGCAACATCTGGAGACATTTTTGGTTGTCACACGAGAGCACTGTATTTATGGGGTGGCAGCTAGGGATGATGCTAAATATATTTTAAAAAATTATGAGACCCAAAAAGTCAATAGTGAAGTTGAAAAAACCTGTTCTATATACTTTGAGGTATAAAATGGGACCCTCTGCTTGTCAGTTTCCTTATTCTGTTAAAATAAATATCTTTACAAGATAGATACACGAAGAAAGACCTTCCCCCTCAAAAAATATTTTTTTGAATGGTGGGCCCCTTGTTAGTGTTCTATTAATAGGAGTGAGTGGCTATTTCAGGGCTCTCACACATAGCTATATGTCAACACAGCATCGGTGTACCAGTTAGTGGTATTGTGAGAGCTTGTGTTAGGCTTCAGTTATTTATTTATTTATTTATTTATTTTTGGAGACTCTTTCAACACATTTGCCTGTTTCATGATGAGTGATTTACGAGCACACCTGCCCATACCACGCTGAGAGTTCAGCACTTTTTGACCAAAAACCAGCATAACCTCCTGCTCCACCCGCCCCCCTCCCCCATTCACCCAATCTCGCCCTGGACGACTTTTATTTTTGTTTCCCTGGATGAAAAATATCCTCAAAGTGAAATGTTTTGCTCATGTGGAAGAGGTGAAACCAAAAAATGACAGAAGTACTAAAAGGCATCAAAATTGACAAGTTCAAAAACTGTTTTGAGCAGTAGAAAAAGTGTCTCAATGGTGTATTGCATCAAAAGGAAAGTACTTTGACGGTGACTGTAAAAATAAATACCCAATTTTTTATAAATAAATTCCGTGTTGGGTGATCCTCCTTGTACATTGTTCATTTGGCTATGACTTGGGCCTGTGTATCTAACTCCTGGCCTTCATTAACAAAATAAAACTGGAGCCTATGACCATGAACAGATAAAGGGTAGGTGGAATAGGGAATGGATTAAAATGGATGACTGCATTCATATTAAGTCTAGCAAATTTGAGCAACAAATTTATATCAGATAAATTACAAATGGGTAATTCACAGAAGTAAGTGATGAGCTATTTTTATGACACTGTTAATTTAATCATTAGAGTTAAACTACTTGTGTAAAAGTAGGCTTAGGTTTTTGACAAAGCTTTTAAATTCACATGAAAAACATGTGTTGACATATAGCTATGTGTGAGAGCCCTGAAATAGCATCTCATTTTTTAAATTGTTTCATGCAATTTTTTCTCACACTAGTATGGGAATAGAATAAGTGTGTGTGTAAAAGAGAGAGAAAGAGAAAACATCATGTAACATTGTGTGTTATATTTGAGTTATTTATGGAGGTATACAATAGAATAGAACTTAGAAATATTTTTCAACAGCAGCTTCAAATAGCACTTTGTTTTAAGTAAAGACAAAAATAGTAACTTAGTTGCCTAAAAATTGAGATGAAATCTTTACTATGTACACATGCCTGAAAATTTAGATTATATAAAGATGCAGTAAAATGCTGAAAAAAAAGTGTTCAGCCAAGGCAAACTTGACAGAGTCAAAGTATTTTTGAGATATCTCATATTTTCTCTTTGATGCTCTTCCTATTTGCATGGTTCCTAATTCCTAGCTACATATTTTTGATATGCATATGCAAGCATTTTTGAAGAATAGATTCTGAGAAACAGAGCTTCTGAGAAAAAATTAGGATATTTAAATTTATATAAGAGCACTAAAATACATTAATAAAATCTATAGAATTTTCACTCTCACTCATAAGGTTGCAATTGCATTTATAATGGGTATTTAAAGATATGCGATAAGCAGATGGGTTAATCAAGAATCATTGATTTAATGATTATCATTCTTTTATATTATTTTTTAATTTGCCGATTTATACAGTCTTGAGCACTAATACTTTCTGGAAGTTTGCATTACTGTGCTGAATACTAGAAATTAAAAATTAAAAATATACTACTCACCTTCAAATATTTCAACTGTAAACAAATTCATTATTTTAATATGTAATCACTTATCATTTAATAATATTTTTTTCCTCAGTGTTATTGTTTGCTGATCAAGGGTGCAATACCCACAAATCTTCTGGTAAACACCTTCTTAAAGACTCATGTGTGTATGGATATGTCCACTTTAGTCTTCCAGGTAGCTGGAACTACAGGCACGCACCACCAGGCCCAGTTAAATTTTTGATATATTGTAGAGATGAGGTTTCACTAAGTTTCCCAGACTGGTCTCAAATCCTGGAGAATACTCTCACTTCCGCTTCCAAAGTGCTGGGATTACAGGCATGAGCCACTATCCCCAGCCTACTTATTTAAATTGATGGAAAATATTTTCTAGTGACTAATACTGGATTTCTTTTCAAGTACTGTAACTTACTGCTTCTGGGCTAGTCAACTTAAAAAAAAATATTATTTAGCTTTAACTTCAATTGTTTAATCTACAAAATAAAACAAATGTTAGTGCATAAATTAAATGATGGGCATTTGGATTACTTGAGATAACACATTAAGAACTTGGCAGAATTTCTGTCGTATAATTAAGTGTTTAACAAACATGTAAGTTTTATATTCATAAACAGAATACTTAGCAATTCATAGCTATCATTAGCTATGACACCATTTAGGGGGAAGAACAATCTAAATACATGTCTGAAGTGTTACTATAATGTTCACAAGTCCCGTAAATATTGGCTCAGGGCACTAAAAATGCTGCATATTGTATACTCATAGTGTACTAACGGAAGAATCTTATAGAACACGACTTAGAGAAAATTATTTCTGCCATAAACCAGTAGAAGATTTTCAAGCCTTTATAACAAATGTGAGAACATTTGCTTCTGAGATGCTTTGTACTCTCATGTTACCCTTGACAGGAGACAGGACTGACTGGTGACTCCTCAGGATTTGATGGACATGGAGATTACAGTAACCTTCAGCAAGCAGTTCTTTAAGATATACAACAAAACCCCCCAAACCCCCAAGTATGGCCATGTCAGTAACCCTAGATACAGGAGACTGAGAAGAAATAATGGCAACTTTAATTTTTTTTCTCTTGTTCCCAGGAGTTTGCATGCCACAGATTGTGTTTTACTGGAGAGACAGAGAAAGTCATCTTGAATATATAACTCCTCCAACATATGGAAAAATTAGATGTTCCATGGAAATCTTTATACAGATAAGGGTAAAAAAAAAATGTGTCCCAGTGTGAATGCTATGTGATAGTGAATAGTGAAACACTTGAAAAGATGTTTCTAGATGAATTAAAACAAGAGGTAGATTATGAATGGTTTGACATTTTTAGTTTTTATGAATGTGTTCTTTTCATTTTCTAAAGCAAGACATGTAAATGTTATTAAGGTTAAGATCTTATGCACATAGAAATATACAATTTAGAAGGATATTTTGGGGGCCAAGTTTATTTTACATTAAAATAAACAATAATATGTTGGATTAAATATCCAACTCACAGGTAGGCTTTCTTTGAACCTATTGGTTAAAGCTAAACATAGATACGTAGCAGACAGCATTTTAAAATTGGTGCTTAGGCTTGTAGTATCAAACTTACTTCATTAAGGCATTTTGCTTACACAATAAAACGTGTGGTATTAATATAAAGTATGTAAGTGAATGAGGAAAAAATAAAGCAAGTGAGTATAGAAATAGAGAATGGAGTTATAGACATACTGACATTGTCAGCGAATGAGATGAAAGAAAAGCAAGGCACAGATGGAACTGAATCACACCTTAGTGTCTGCTGAGACCAAACCTTTTCATAGTCGAAGACAGCGTGCCTGCACAACACACCTGATCAATACTCCATACAAACTCTAACACAGTCTCAAATACAGCCTCCTCTAAGAATGTGGAGCTATGAGTGATTGTTCATGTCTCTAAATTATCTTAACACTTTTTACCTCCTTTGGGTCACATGCCATGATCAACCTTATAGTTACTTTTGTACATTTTCTATCATCTAGCCCAGATTGCTATCACTAGGAGGGCAGCCTTTGAATTTTTTATCATTTCGTTCTCTGGCTCCTTAGGCAGAACACTTTTGACCACAGTGGACTCTCAAACAACACAGTTGAATAAGTGCATGATAAGGAAGAACTGAATAGACGAGAGGATTTACTCCTGAAACATTTTGAATATTTGAAGAAGCTGGGAAGCTTGCTTCAAAGTCTTTAAAATTATAAGTGATTTGATATGCCTCTCCTGTGATTTATCCCTCACAGAGATCAAACATCAAACACTTAATTCCATATGTCAAGGAAACTGTGAATTGAATTAGGTTCTGGCCACTTAAAAAAAAAAAAAGAAATGCTAATAACTGGGAAATAATGTGCCTTAACTAGTGTGTAGTGCATATATTAAAATGCAGCATTTTACATACAGAGAAATGCAATACATATCAAAGTGGAGAAACTTTAAATGTAGATAGGTAGTCTGTTTAGTGAGACTCATTAGACTCTTAACATTATCTTAATGCATTTTAAAGTACTTAATTGCTGTCATATTTTAATAACTAAACATAATGCATATCTACTTAGTCTTTAAACAAGGATTCTGTAATGGTCAAGAAAATATACTATAAAAATTGCATTTATGACATATGGAACACACTAGTTTATTGAAGTTCAGTGAGTGTGCCACAAATATACTGAAAACTTGATACAAAAAACCCTTAATATTAAAAATACTAGTATCCAAAATACGTGAGGGAAAACTGACAGTACAAAGAGTACCAAAGTTGCTTTGTATAATACAGAGTTTGCAATTAAAATATATTCTCTTTATGAAATCTTCCTATTAGAATTTTTAAATTTGGACCTGAAGTTGTGCTTCGCAAGCATTTGGAAAATACCACAAGCCATTACTCCAATATATTCATAAAACTATTTTTAAAAATTGCAATATATGGCAATGGACTTCCACTTTCTTCTTAAGGAATGACAATTATGTAATCAAATTAAGAGTGTCATTTTGTAATTCATGAAATTATTTTTATATTAATAGCTCAAAGTGAGTATCAACAGAAAAATGCGTTTTATTTTTCATAACAGAATTTTCCAATCAAAATAAAATCATTTGCAAATATTATGTAAATAATATGAGGATTAGTTTTTTTGTGATGGTTTATTTTATGTGTCAACTTGACTGGGCTAAGGGATGCTCAGAAAAAAGTAATTTTTTAGATATATAAATTATTGGATAAGTATATGCTTATGAAAAATGAAACTAGATACAATTTAGACATGAGGTTCAAATCTCTATGTCCTCAATGATAACGTTTCCATGTCCTCTTTATAGGAAAAAAAGGAGAGAAATCAGAGAAAATGTGACGAATATGGAAATAGTCATGTGTATAAGATTGGTAGTGTGTCTTATTAGTAACCCGAAATGAGAAAGTGTTCCTAACATCCAATAAATTCATTCAATATTCCATAGGTATTTGAACCTTGATTTTTTCTCAACTTTTATTAGTTTTCTGTGCACAATCTTTTCCCTACAAATCTCATGTTCAATCCCATGTGAAATTTAACCTATTAGTACACATCTGACTATTGAATTGTTCTCTTAAGAATAAAAGACAAGTTATGATTTAGTTTACTCTGTTTCACCTGTTACATTTAGTGTTTTTTGTTTGTAAATTCATAAAGAGTAGAATATTTTCTTACTTTCCTTGCACTGTAACTTTGACTACCCACACATAAATTACTGCTTCCATTTCTTAACTCATTTTGGAGGAGGGTTGTTATGGAAAGTCTATATGGTAATTGTGACTTGAAGATTTTCTATCCACTAATTTGCTAGAAGTATACGTATTCTATATAGCTGATGGGTTAATACAATTACCAAAAATAAATGAATGAGTTTTGAGTACTTTTCTTCCATAATTAGGGGGAATGGGAATTTTATTTTGCTAAACCATTTACATTTATTTGTCACAATCGCTGTCTCTCTGTCTCATTCTATGTCTGTGCATGCATACAAACACATACATTTTAAATAGAGGTGAGTATTTAAGGGCTTATGTGAATAGATGTCTATTCCAAAAGGAAAGTTGAAAGACTGAATCATACCTTTGCCTCCTAAGTATTAATAATAAATCATTTTAGAAGTGGAAAGAAGCAAAGACTTAGTAAAAACATTTTGACTGGATTAGGAAATGAAAATTGTGTCCCCTTTTTCCAAATTTTTAGAAATACTACTTTTCCACAGGTATTTTAGTGGCAATAAAAATGTATCTAACACCCATATTCTTATTCGATAATTTCCTGGAATTTAGTAGGACAAGAAAAATAAGTTATATGCTTTTATTTTTCTTTTTTTGGAATAAAATATCACCTATCAGTTTAAGGCAAAAGAATCTAGTCTAAAGTCTAAAATGATGTGTAAGATTGCTATACAAATATTTATAATTTTAATATTTCAGCAAAATATGAAAGAATATATCCTTTAGAAAATTCTTATTCAAAACAACATTAGAAATTATTTTCTATATTTTAATAACTAATATTTTTGTTGATTTTCAGAAAAAATGTTAATACAGTGAATGTGCACAACAGCTATAAACATGCATCTTTATAATAATTAAATTCTATCTTAAATACAAGGCATTATCTTCCTATCAGGACTTTATATAATAATGCAGATTCAGGACCTATGTGATAAAGAAATATTGTATACGAAAATAAATTTCAAACTCAGGTAATTTTTGTCTTCATTTTTTTCTTCTTAATCATATCCAGGCATTTTCCAAGACCCAATGTAGCTATTCTTATCTAGTTTCTTAGTAAGGTATCTGACTCTTAAGCCTTTAGTAATTGAGTTGATTTGGAAGGATAAGAGTGAATTTCTATTGAAATCCAAGATGGGACTACAGAATAATGTAAAGACAGAATACCTCATTCAGTTGTCCCTTTTACGGAAATAAATTGTTGTGATTGATGGATTGTTCTGCAGTTGCAAAGCTCAAATTATAGCAGTTAGCATAAGAAAACCAGGAGCAAAGAGAATGGATTATAGTGTAACTTTGTGTACTTTTCTAACTCATAAGCTTTTTTAAAAAATTTTACCATGTTCTTATTAATGTTTGTGTTCACAATAATTATTTTCAAGTGGTAAAAGTGCAAAGAACAGTGAATAAATATATTTTATTAATACATTTATTGTGAAAATTCATGTTTTCTAATTGATCTTTTAACTTTTGGACATTTTATAAAACATATTAACATAAATTTTAAAAAGTAAAGTGAGGTTATTTGTAATAGTTACATTAAAAAATTAGGTTCCTAGCCGGGCTCGGTGGCTCAGCCTGTAATCCCACGCTTTGGGAGGCCGAGGTGAGTGGACTGCCTGAGCCCGCGGGTTTGAGACCCACCTGGGCAACTTGGCGAGACCTCATCTCTACAATAAATCAAAAATTAGCCAGGCATGGTAGCGCGCGCCTGTAGTTCCAGCTACTTGGAAGACTGAGGCGGAAGGATCGCCGGAGCCCAGCAGGTAGAGGCTGCGGTGGCCGGGAGTGGCCACCGCACTCCAGTCTGGGTGACAGAGTGAGACTCCAACTCAAAATAAAATAAAATAAAATAAAATAATGAGGTTCAGAGGGAAAAAAAGGAGGTTTAGAGTTCACAAACTCCTTCAGGGATACGAAATGATTGTAAATAACTTTTCTAAGAAATGAAAATGTCTCTAAGATGTACAGAATTTCCCAGTCCTCTTAAGTCTGTCTTTTCCCTCTCATCAGCATATAAAACAATTACTAATCTCATATTTAACAAAAGTGCCCAGTTTCTGTTTTCCCATGCTGAAATACCAGATAAATTGTGATTCTAGATGGAAACAACATGAACGACCAAACAAATTCAATTCAATTATGCCTCTGCCTTCCATCTCCTAAATAACCACAAGTATAAATAAATAAATAAAACACCCACCTCTGCCCTCTAAGAATGTGAAAGGAAATAATATGACTGTTAGTCTTCTTGAAAGCATTAGCACTGTACAACCTATATATCGATCCATTCTCAGGCTTCCCTTTGGGATAGAGAGCTGTTCATAAAAATCCATTTAGATACTCCCTTCTATACATAATTCTTGAAACCCTGTCTGTATACATACCCACCAACCTATTAAATGAGTGTGACTCTCCATAGGCATACAAAAACTGAAAAGTTTAACATAATCTAACAAGAAGCCTTCATGCAAAGGTTAAAAGAAAGCAGTTTCCTTCTGTTACAAATGTTTTGCATTTCCTCAAGATGTATTTATCAAAATGCATGCAGTCTAAAATACCATAGGAAATCTATTAAAAGATGATTGATGAATTGTTTTGCAGTTGCATAGCTCAAAGCATTTTCTTTTATCCAAGTAAGACATTACCCATAGGGCACTAGGTTTAGCTAAATAAAAAACAAGATTTTCAGTCTCTTGCCAAGTAGTGGCAAATGATGCCTTCCAAGCTTATGAGCTTTAGCGCAACAGCTATAGTAACTGTCATTCACCCATAGATTCATTCTTCAACCTGAGCTTTCACACATTCACCTTAAGGTTTATGATGAAAGGCTGTACTAAGTAAACCTGAAAATCCCCCTCTAAGCTGGCAAGAAGCTCAAAGCCTCTGAAAAATGACTCATTGTTCAGAACATCATTTTTTATTTGCAAGAGAGGGGAGAGCTGTGAATGAAACTAATGGCGGAATGAGGAAGAGAAAATAAAGAAAGGAAGAGAAGGAAGAAGACTATACAAAATAGTACTGGATTCTTTTTTCCCCTGCATTTCTTAATGGCAAATTGTTTATTATATCTTAGTGTAATAAAAAGTCCGATTTCATATTTTCATGTTTGACTGTTAAAAGATTTTAAGCCTCACCCTACCCCCTTCCTCTTCTGCCCTATATCTGAGCAAGCTGGTGAGGTAGCTCTTGTACCCTCTCCTTTGACTTCAGTGGGAGAGTCAAACTATGGAAGCCTTTTCCCACAAGAAGAAACTCTCAGTCCAGTCCCACACCCTTACTGGATTAAAAGTCTCAAATCAGTCCTCTTTCCCCTCTTTCTCCAGTTATTTTCATACAAGCTTATGAGGCTTAGGGCTGCTGTCCCCAGAACCTCCATCATATGAGTAAAAACAGTGTTTACACACTCTTGGTCCCTGTGTGTCTTCACCAATCTTGGTGTTCAATTCAAATTTTGAGTGAGGGCCAATCCCGCTTTCTAAGGATGTCCACAGCATTTAGTCAAATAGTTTACAATTCACTAAATTATCATTCAAATAGAAGGAGTAAAATATAATTTGTACTTCTTTGTTCCCTTGAAGGAATTCACCTTCACGTAGAGAAAGAGTAGGCCTGGGGAAAAATGACTGGAAGAAAATATTAATAATGATTGTATTATGAATGAATTTTAACTTTTTCTACCTTATTTGTTGTCCAAATTTTTTAAAAAGAACGTGAGTGACTTTTATATTAAAAAATCAAATTTTAATTTTGTAAAAAGAAATTCAGTAAATTATTTTCTATCTAAACCATATAGACTACAAATGTAAGGATGCCATTCAAATTCTACATCAATAAATTCTTTCTGATACATTCGTGGGAACTTAAAATCTAATTCTAAAAAAAGTAACAGATAATACTGTCTTAATTTTTTTGTGTAAACTGAAATCACAGTCTTCTAAGAGAACATGATATGGTCTTATCATAAGAAAGCTCTATTCACAGTTACGTATAAACAGTGATTTTGGGCTAGATTAGGAATGAAGAAGGTAGATTTTTTAAAATTATAAACTGTGTTACATTTTAAACTTATGCATATGCTGCTTTTTACAAATATTTTAAAAACAAAATCTCAATAAAAGAAAGTTGCACTTATTACAATATAAGATAGGAAGAGATGATGGCAGTTTAAAATAAAATAAAATTATACAAATATTATCCAAAAATAAAGGATGTGCTTTCTTGTAATCACTAGGATATTCATTAAAACAATAGTAAAATATATAGGTAAATATTAAATATAACATTGGGCAGGAACAGGGTACAAAAGATGGCAAGTTGTATTTTGAAAATTTCAATACAAATATGTTATTATAAAATGAATAACCACAATTTTTCTATATCCTCATTTAAAAAAATCTACTTTCTTCTTTCCCAATCTAGCTCAAAATCAGTTTGAATAATACAAATATGTGATTATAAGACCATAAATGTAATGAAATGCCTTGGAATGAGAATGTAGAAAGATTTAAAATTTTGTGTGTGTGTGTCTATGTGTGTATGACTTACCTCAATAACTAACTTATGCAATTGTGGGAAGTTTGTAGTTTGTAGGGCCGGCCAGCAGGCTGGAAACTTCTTGGTAAGAGTTGATGCTGCTGTCTTGAGACAAAATTTGTTTTTCTTCATGAAAACCTCAGTTTTCCTCTTACAGTATTTCAATTGATTAGTTGAGACCTATCAACATTGTGAAGGTTAATATCGTTTACTTAAAGTCAGTTGATTACAGACGTTAACAAAATCTACGAAACATCTTCACAGTGGTTACATTACTATTTAATCAAATAAATGGATACTGTTAACTTTAGGTGTTAACTTAGCTGTGTTAAGGAATACCTAGAAACCTAGTAAAGCATTATTTAAGGGTGTGTCTGTGTGGTCTTTTCAAGAGGAGACTAGCATGGGAATCTGAGTAGTGTAGGTAGGAAAGATCCACCCTCAGTGTGGGTGGGAACCATTCAATAGGCCCATGTAGCCCAAAGAGAGCAAAAACCAAGAAAAGACAAATGTGTGGAGCCATCTGCTGAAGCTAAAATACTCTCCTGTTCTGTCCTTGGGCATCTCCAGGCCTTTATACTTCAGAACTTATACCATTAGCTACCATGGTTCTGAGGCCTCTGACTCAACTGAGACACACCCACCAGCATTCCAGAGTCTCCAGTGTGCAGATAGCCTGTCTTGATATTTCTTAGCCACCATAATCATATGAACCAACCCCACTAATAAATCCTCTCTCATATATTTATATATCTCTATCTATCTATCTATCTATCTATCTATCTATCTATCTATCTATCTATCTATCATCTATCTATCCATCCATCTTTATAGTCTATTGATTCTATTTATGGAGAACCCTGGCTAATACTACAGCTTAAGTTGACACATAAGACTCACCATCAAATTCACCTGCTATGCTTAAACCATAATTAATGATCAAATAAAGATAACGAAATCAAATTTCAACCTAATATGATACAACAAAAAACATGCTAATCTTTTCTCTAGAAGAGAATGCAACCCTTTAGATGATGTTTTCTCCTTGACAATTCTGTAAATTAAATATTGCCATTTACAGTTGACAATTATTCATACATTTTTGTGAGATAAATAGATAAAAAGAAAACCAAAATATTATATGTTTGTGTGTGTACACACACACACACACACACACACACAAGCATGTTTGTATAATATGATAAAGAGGAAATACAGCAAGTCCCCTACATATGAATGAGTTCCATTCTGAGAGTGCATTCATAAGTCCCATTTGTTGATAAGTCCAACAAAGTTAGCCTAGATACCCAAATATCAATCAGCTATATATAGGTTTATAATACTTCTCACACAAATAATACACTAAAAAACATTAAAAAAAAGAAAGCATTTTTAATCATGCAGTACAGTACCTTGTAAAAATGCCAGACATGTGAACTAAATTATGTGACTGGACATGTGAGTACATTCACATCTTTGAAAGTTTGCAACTTAAAGGTTCGTATGTAGGGAACCTACTGTACTCAGTTATAGTCCTTATTTTTGCTACTGGCCACATGGCCTTTGCTTTACAAATATTTAAAGCTACCTTCTTCCACTCTCCAATCTCTATTCCCTTTGTCTTCTGCAAGCACCTCAGCTGGTCTTAGTTCTTTGCCTGCTATAAGCTCCAAACAACCATTCTTAAAGGCTTTGTAGTCCTGCCAGAATTAGTTTTTTCTAGGTTTCTTCTACTTTACTCACAGGGCATGATAGTACTAAGAGACACCTCAAGGGAATGATCTCCTGTATTCCAGAAATATTCTTCCCTATACTATGTAGTAGCAACCTAATTTCCCCTTGGTAATCAGTATCAATTATTCCAGACAGTAAAAGTAACCCCCTTCTTTGCCTGTTGATTCAGAGGCATGAGAAGCCCAAAGTAAGGACATGGGTATATAGGCCACTTCCTCATATAATTTATTTGTGTTTTCATATTCTCTGAATACCAGTCTAAAATGCCGTATACCACTTCCATTTGATGGAGAGTCCAACTTTATGGCTTTGTGTGTCAGACAAGATCCGTTTATTATGGGTAGTTCAGGTTGCATGGTAACTTGCTGGGCCAGGGTTAAGGGTTGAGTAAATACTAATGCTCAATAGCATGCCAAAAGTTCTTTTGTAAAAGGAAAATCGTTATCTCCAGAGCATGACAGACAGAACTTTGTTCCAGAATCTTAGGCCTCTAAGCTAGGATTCACAAATGAGAGGGGATTCCCCCAAAATGGAATTTATTTATAAAAAACTGTGTATTTTTTATTACATGTTTAAACTTCAGTCATATTCAAAGTACTCTTCATTTAATGCAGTACAACTATCTAGACACTTTTTCCACAGCTCAAAACAGTTTTAGAATTTTGTCAATTTTGATATCTTTTAGTGCTTCTACCATTGAAAATGGAAAAATTATAGAGAATATCAACAGAAGTTTATCTGAAAATAATAAAATAGGCTGGGCTCAGTGGCTCAGCCTGAAATCCCTGCACTTGGGGAACCAAGGCGAGTGGATTGCCTGAGCCCGGGGGTTTGAGAGCAGCCTGGGAAACTTGGTGAGACCTCGTCTCTACAATAAATTTTTTTAAAAAGAAAGAAAATATTAAAGTGATAAACCTTTGATCAGGCTAGCCAAGAAGAAGGAAAAAAAGCCACAAATTACTGATATCAGAAATTATCAAGGGTCGTCACTACAGATTTATCTAAATGGTAATAAAGAATACTGCAGGCATGCCACTATATGAGAAAGGAATAAAAGAAACCGGAAATTATTTCTTGAAAGGTGAGACTCTTGTAGTACAGGCTTCCCCCTAAGTAAGTGTTCTAGGAACCCATTGGAGTCAGTGGACCAGATAGGGTTTTGCAAGAGGCTGCTGGAGGTGCTTTCAACATGTTTGCCCGCTTCACAGTGGATGATTTCCAAGTATACCTGACCACACCAGCAAAACATTTCCCTTTAAGGATGTTTTCATCCAAGGAAACAAGCAAACAGAAAAATATCTTTGTCGTAAGATGGAGTGGATAGGGATGGTAGGTCATGGGAGTGATGCTATTTTTGGTCAAAAACTGCTAAACAGCCGGGCTCGGTGGCTCAGCCTGTAATCCTGCGCCTTTGGGAGGCTGAGGTGAGTGGATTGCCTGAGCCTGCG
>CAUYQG010175299.1:0-21926 GCA_963574415.1 Tarsius wallacei | reverse complement strand
TACTTATTCGTAGCTGAACACAAAGAAGAATTGTAGATTCCATGAAATAAGAAAGCGCTCCTAAGTCACACACATCAAATAGCAAAAACTGTAAGCTATATAGACATAGATGGTTTTAGCACAACCTTTGAGGAGTCATTGAACACTCAGCTGGTGTGGGGTACTTTGTAGAAAAACAAGCTTAAATGAAAATCAATGAAAGTCACAGTAAGTTACACCAGAGGTTATACATTATGTGAAAAATGGACTTCACAGAATTAGGCCAAGAAAGACATAAACAGGCAAACAAAAACAATCACAACAGCAAGCACTGGAGATGGTAGTTTTTAAAATGAGAATTCAGAGTTGTTAAAATATATTATCTAAAATGTCTTCTTTTCAGAGAGAGATAAGTGGGTAAAAAAATAGTCAAAGTGATCATGATAAAAAACTTTCCAATAAAAATCATTAACTGATACATCCTAGAAGTTAAATGAACTCTGAGTGAGATAAACTCAGAGATTCACACCCAGACTCATCATAGTGAAACTGTTGAAAGACAAAGACCAAGAGAACAAAAAAGACTCCACATAAATGAATATAGAACCAAAATAAGATTAACACCTAATGTCTTATGAAAAAAAAAATGAGAGAACAGAAGACAGTGTAACAGCATAACATAAGAAAGAAAGAATTCCATGAATAATTCTCTATCCAGCAAAGCTATTTTTAAATATTAGAGACAAATTAAAAACACTTTTAGCTAAACAAAGATTGAAGTATCTATTGTTACCAGACTTACCTCAACAAAAATGCTAAAGGCAGTCCTTCAGGCTGAAAGGAGATATCAGACAGCAATTATGAATACACACACACATACACACACACACACACACACACACACACACACACACACATACACACACCACACACACCTCACAAGAGCACTGGTAAGGGTAATTAGGTAGGCAATTATAAAAGACAATACAATTAAGTATGTTTCTCTCTTTATTTTTCACCCGATTTTAAAAATAATAGTATAAGGCAATATTTATAAAATTATATTGTCAGGACTATACCACATAGAAATATAATAAATATACTTGAAAATAATAACCAAAAGGAGAAAGAGAATGAAAATATATTTGAACAAGAAAATACCACCCAGGAAAAAAAAAACGAAGAGAATGAGAAATGGCAAGAAGTTTAATAAAAAATTATGTGAGAAATTTTTTTCTTTCTTCTCTTATTAAAAGTCATGAGATGATAAAGAGCAATAATTATAGAACTATATTGTTGGTTTTGTAATATGTATATAGATATAATAGATATGACAATAATAGCACAAAGTTGCTATGGTTCTCTAGAATAAAAGCAACACAAATCTTAAGTAGATGCTTATGAGTTAAGATGTGTGTTGAAAACAATAGAACTACAACTAAAACGGCAACTAAAAAGAATACAGTAGAAAATATCTTCTTAGTGCAAGCAAATGATTTAAAGGAGTCACAGAGAAACAAAAAAGACATAGAGAAAATAAAGAGCAAAATGACAGAAATAAATTAAACAACATTAATTATCCCATAAAATACAAACTGATTAATAATCCAGTCAAAAGTCAGAGAGTTCATCATACAGAATTGCAAAACAATGTCAAATTAAAACCTGTCTAAAACACATACACTTACAATTTTAAGATAGAAACACATCAAAAGTGAAAGTACGTAAGAATGCAAGCTTGATGCAAACAGCAACTGTAATAGAGTGAGAGTAGCTATATTAATATCTGATACAATAAAGTGTAAGACAGAAATGTTAATAGAAACAAAATGAAACATTTTATAATTAAAGGATCAATCTCTCAGAAAGATTCAACCATTGCAAACATATATATGATAAACAGCAGAGTCTCCAAAAATATGAAGCAAAACTGACAGAATTTTTTTTCAACAGTAATTGCTGGAGATTTCAATAGCCCATCTGGAATAATGGATAGAACACCTATACTAAAGATAAATAAAATATAGGAAATGTGAACAACACTATAGACCTAAAAGACACCTAAGAGCATTCCAGCCAACATCATCAAATGCACATCTTTTCCAAATATATATCGAAGACGACCCAGGATACACCTTATGCTAGGCCATAATATCTGTCTTACCAGATTTAAAAAGAACTGAAATTGTACAAAACACATTCTCACGTTGTGCAAAATTAATTAAATGATAAAAGGGGGAAGAGACAGGAGCAGTTGAGGAGACAACTGAGTTTAGGGACCGAAGGCAGTGTAACCATGATATAGAGTAAAAAAGAGAAAGAAGAAGGCAAATTGTGTGGGATGAGCCTCAGATCCCTGTGCAGTTCTGAGAAAACTTAGTCCAGTTTGGCTTGCCCGTAGAGGATTCCTCGATCAGGCATGAACAATCCGCTTTAGAATCCTGACCACGTCAGTGCATTGACTAGGAGCGTCCAGGGAGAAGTGCTGCCAGGGCATGGATCATTAAAAGACCGACTGTTGGGTGTCAGTCAACGTTTTGTAGAGCAGGGTTTCTTGTAGCGCAGAGGTACATTCGTCTTCACCATGATGCTATTAGGGTTTTTACTCTCCCTGTTCTTTCAATTAGTGGGAGAGACGTGTTGAGACGTACTGATAAAACTGTAGGTTTATTTTTTTTATTCCTCTTATCAGGTTTTGCCTCACACATTTTGAAGTGCTGTTATTGGGCATATTTACATTTAGGATTGGGGTGTCTTCTGGATAAATTAAAAACTTACAATTTTAAAGGGTCTTTATTCCTTGTAATATTCCTTGTCCTGAAGTCTACTTTTTCAGATGTTAGTGTTTGATAAATTTAATCAATACACTTTATTTCAGTTCTTTGATCTTTAATCTATTTTATCTTTATACTTATGTTTTTTTTTCTAGGATACATATAATTTGGTATTGCTATATTATCCTGATGAATAATTTATATCTTTTATTAGGATGTAAAACAATTTATATTCAAACCAATTATCAAAATGATTTGGCTTATGTCTACCATCTTGCTAATTATATTCAATTTGCCCATCTGTTCTTTTTTTTCTCTCTCTCTTTTCCTGCCTTCTTATGGATTGAGTAATTTTGCTGTTCAATTTTGCAACCACGATTGGCTTATTAGCTATACATCTGATTTTATTCTTTTATGGGATGCTCTCAGATTTACAATATGCATCTTTTGCATATTGCAGTCTACATTCAGATGATATTATAATTATTCACATACAGGATTCTATAACTTTTTTCTTCTTTTTCTCTCTCCAGTTTTGTTATTATTGTCATTTATTTTATTTTTATATATACTTTAAGCCCATCATTCCCTTTTGCAGTTTTTGCATTAGAATGTTTATACATTTTTAAACAAAAATATAAAAGTCATTTATAGTGTGTGTCCATTATGCTTTGGAAAGTTCTAAGTTTTTATCTGGCATCGTTTTTGTTTATTTTTAAGAATTTCCTTTTTCATTTTTTTTAATGAAACAGTACATTAGTGTTGGCCATGAATTCTCTCAACTTTTGTTGTTAAACACTTTACCTTTATTTCATCTTTATTTATTAAATATATTTTCACTGTGTGTATATTTCTAGCTGTTTTTTTTTAATTCTTGCACTTTAAAGGTTTAGTGCCATTGTGTTGTCTTACATTGTTTCTGTCAAGAAATTTTTGCTTTATCCAATCTGCTCCACTTTGGGTGATAAGAGTTTCCAACCATGCTGTTTAGAAAATAAATTATTTTAATCACAATTATTTCAGTTAATTAGGTAATTATGATGTCTCTCTCTCTCTCTCTCTCTCTGTCTGTCTCTCTCTCTGTGTGTGTGTGTATGCGAGTGTTTGGTTTGTGTTGCTGTGGTTGTGTGTGTGTGTATGTGTGTTTAAATGCATGTGTGTTTATTATGCTAAGAATTTTGTTAAACTTCTTGAATTGGTGAGTTTATATTTTTCATCAAATTTGATATGTTTGTAGCCATTATTTATTCGCATTTTTTCTGTACACACCTCTTTTTTCTCTTTTCTGGGACTTCAGTTATGCATATATTCAACCACTTGACACTCACATGATTAAAACTCTCTTTCCTTTTGAGGGTCTTATTATGCCTTGTGACTCATTTTCCATGGTTTCTACTGGGATTCTTCAACTTCATTGGTCTTCCTTCTGAATTGTTTCATCTTGCCTCAATCTTTTTCAGTGAATTTCCATTTTAAATGTTGTCTTTTTCATCTTGAGGATTTTCTTTTTTATGTCATGTATTTTTCTTCACTTTCTTCACATTTTCCTTCAAATAACTGAACATAATATTTCAGTTATGTTATGCAGTTATGTTTATACACATTTAAACATTCATTTGTACTAACTGTATTGTTTCTGCTTTGAGGAGTTGCTTTCCTGTTTCGTGATTTTACTCATAGTTAAAAGTCATATTCTCCCAGTTTTCATCATGTCTTGTAATTTTTGATTGGATGCTGGACATGTAATTTTATGCTATGGAGTATTTGAATATTATTTCCATCCTTATAGAATGTTTTCCTTTGTTCTTATGTAACTTGGAGTTCAGTTTGACCAATTTGAAACTTGTCCTCTATGCTTATCTGGCAGGTCTACTGTAACCTTTTCTCTAGAAATAAGGATACAGTACTTCAGCCCTTTTACTAAGAAATAGTTTTTTTTGAGGTCTCTACTATATACTTTGAATGACAAAAGAAAAAGTACTTCAAAATTAATGGTGGGAAGACTAATGCGTCATCATTCTGAGTCAGATCGAGGGAATTTTCAAAAGCTCTTTGTTCAGTCTCATGAAATTTTACCATGTTCATATGTTTTTTATATTCTTCATAATTAAGGAAACACCTAGGAGATTTCTGAGTCTCTTTTCCTGCATAATCCCTTCGGTACAGGATTTCACCATGTAAACTTCACTCACCTTAGCCTTCATGAATTTCAACCTCTGTGTTTTCAACTGACAAGACTGATGGGCCCTACTTGGGACTGTTCATCCCTGTACTTGGGTTCATAATGGACCTCCAGCAGAAAGCCAGGGTGCTTTTTATAGCTCACTTTGTTTGCTTCTCTTCTATCACAGATTACAGACTTGTCTTGCCTATTTTTCAATGTCTGAAGATGTTGTTTCCTATATTATCTTCAGGTTTTCAGTTTTATAATCTGAGAGACTAAATCTGACCTCTGTTATTCTACCATGGATGGAAGAGAAATCTTGGCATTGCTTTTAATAAGCAAATATTGATTCAAATTAAATGTCTATAAATAGGAAAATGGTTTTAAACTATTGTGGTGCAGTCCACCTGTGGAATTATAGGCAGCACTTAAAATAGCACAATAAAGCATAAATATATTTGTATTTCTTTGTTCTCAAGACATTTTCTTAAGTGAAAAAAGTAGCCATGCATTTTAATAAACAACTATACATAGCTACCATATATTTAGATGTGTAAATATATGTATGCATATATTTAACCACTTTTCTAAATAGAGGTTTAAAATTCTTGAGACTGATGGGATTGGATAAAAATGGCACGAATGGTTATAAAAAGAATTTCCAAGATTTGCATTACATACATTAGTATCTTATTATATAAAGCATTGCTGTATCCTTACGAAATTTAAAAAGTGAAATAGATTACTTGTTTATTAGATTAGCCTTGTTAGTTGTTGAAACTTGAGGAACCATTAGATATTATTACAGTTTGAAGGATATGCCTATAGTATATTACAATAATCATTTCTATTGTTTATAATAGTAGTGTAGGCTTATGATAGTATTAAAATCCCTAAGTCTTAGCCATATACAAATCTCATTATTTATTTGTAAGATAACATTCAACCTGACCCTGTTTTCTTTTTATTTAATTTTGAAATAGTATTCCCCAGCAGGATACTATTTAGCAGATATTAATGTTCATAATTAACTGTTAATGCTATAAGCATTGTTGTAGATTATGAATAGTTGAAGAAACATCTATGATCAAAGTTTATATTGTTACCCTATAGTTCATACAGGTGTGTCTACTTAGAGTTATTTCTACTTTATATATTAGAAATGTAAATGTGTGGTAGCTGAATGTGTTTCAAATTTTTAAAACTGAATATTGCATTTAAAGAGACATTTATGTTTTGGAGTGGAAAATGGCTGCATTGATGCTTTTATTGAACACCCTAATCGTTTTATAAGATAGTTTCACCAACCTATAAAGTACCATCTTCAGTCCACACAAACTGATGTTAGAGGAAGAACAGCCTCTCTTAGATACTCAGCAATAAAAGGAAACGTTCAAGTTGTCTCTTTATGAATTCTGCAATAACTTTGAACAATTTATTTGGTTTCATACCATCTTCCCAACCTTCTCATTTTTATCTCACAAATCTGTGTTGTTGAAAATACTTCAAGAATAATATAGCCTGGAATACAACCCTTAGATAAAATGCATGCATACAGCCAAGGTCATGTTCCTTGTAAATGGGACAATATTATATTACCATAAGTCATCATTATAAACTATTATACCAGTATAAACAGAAACTCAAAATAATGAGAAGAGGTTAAAAGCCCTTCTATATTAATTCATTTTTTTCATTCAGTTATAAAAATGAAAGACTCACTAAAAGTTCATAATGTTTCATGCTATAAGTTTGGTCCTGAGAGTATCCAGAGCGACATAAATATACAGACATGATTAAACAGAATGTTAAATTATATAAAATATAAAATATTATATAGGAATATAAAGAGGGGAAAATCAAGTCTATCTAAATGATTCATAGCAGTAAAATACTTATGCTGAAACAATAACTATCAATAGAGATCTGTCAGAACAGAATACATGTGAAAGAGACTGGTATTAGACACAACTACAAGAACTAACTTTGCATTTTACCTACACAAATGGTAATGATACATGTCTACAAATACAAGTGAGACAGGTTAAGGAACTATGAAACACTCTCTAAACCCTTGCTACCCTTCATCCTTATATACTCTTGCTGTCTTTTGTTCTCTGTGACAGAAGAAAAAAAAAAAAAAAAGACGATCCTTGGAATAGTCTTTGCCCAACACAACAGCTACCCGAAATTCCACTTGTTCTTGTATCAAACTCACCTTTGACTATTTGGCTATTTACCTGATATTCAAAGTTTAAGATAGGCTCTTTCTTCACTGGGGTTTACTTTATTTGTAACTATTATATGGTGGGTAGTATATCTTGTTTCATGTTAGAAATATTATGCTTGATATTTTATGACTCATAAAAATATTTGTTTTCTTCTTTCTCTCCTCTGTGAGGGTCAATCCTGTCTTGAACAAAATATTAGTTTAAACATACGTTTACATTCATTCATCAGCGTCTCTTAGGACATGAGTTGATTTAATGTGATTCATTACAGACTTTCAATATGCAAATTAAGATAAGAATAGCTACTTTGGACATCAGATAAGATAATATTTATTATATTACAGAATAAAAACTTCATATATATGTTTCAGAAACATATTTATTGTCTTGTTTTTCTTGCGAGTGAGAGCCTTTTTTATACTCCACATATGTGCCTGGGCGTCAGAAAATAATCTATCACTCTATTGCTTTTTCAAAAGTCATTGAACTGCATGAGGACCTTTTGGAAGTTTTATGTTTTTCTGTGGTATCAATAGTCTGGTATGACTTTCTTATTAGCCTGATGCCAATGAGTTTAAAGAAACATTATCAGTCCTATCAGCAAGGAAAAGATATGATAAGTGTCCACTGAGTTCTCATTGTAGAAAGTCTTTCTGTCCACTGAAAACAATGGCACTTCCTGAAATTGACAGGAGTCATTCTTCAAGTTATAAGAAAATAATCAACAGATCAATAGCAGCATACTAGGCAGTATTTTCTTCTGAATCAAAATGACATTTTCGTGTCAATCAATTTTCTCTGGGCATGTTGTTTCAAGAAAATAAACAAACCACTGAAACCCACTTTGGAATCATGTAGGGAAAGATGCTGGACTGATGAAGATGTGGACCATAATAGTCTAGAGTTACACTTATTTTCTAAAATTTCATATACAAAACTTGATTGGGTTTAGTATTTCCTGTGTGAAGTTGGTTTTTCACCTTTCTACTTAGGAAGACTAACAGTGATGACCTAAATGTGTGTAAGACCCACATATCACTCAACTAAGTTCTCCAAAAAACTGTCTCTAGTAGGAGATTGCTTTATCATAAGATAAATGAAAAAACTGAGAACTTGCAGGAGACATCAGAAGCCAATGGTCAATTACAATTACATTCTATTAGAAGTTGTTTTATTGTAAGACATGTTATTACAGAATTTCTCTGTTTATAACCTTAACAAAGGTGGGGCGAAACATATAAACTCACAGATGAAGACTTAGCTTATTTCTCATAGCACATCAGGTCATTTTTCTCTATATTCATTATTAACTTTTCTCATCCTATCCCTGAAGATATATTTTACTCTACTGAAAGCTTAAGTTTATAGTTCTTTTATAAAATATGCAATGAAATATATTCTAATTTTGGAAAGAAATAAAAACTTTTATAGCTTAAACTCCGATTTAGTTTTGATCCTAATGATTAGATGATTAGCTTCACCATCGATTCTTTTGATATCTCAAACCGGAGAGCAATTTGGGTCATGAATATTCTTATGCACCTGCATAGTCCTTAACTTTGAATACTTAGATGTTATAAATAAAAGCTTCTTGACTACATCCAAAATATTAGTTCACTTGATTTTGTGGTATAGGATACAACAGAAATAAAACCAGAGCTATGAGTCATGGAAACTTAGTTCTTGTTCCACCTCCACCCATAGCTGTCTATGAGTTCATGAGCAAAGAGTTTTGTATACCTGGTAAAAAAAAAAAATTAATGAGAGAGAGAGAGAGAGAGAGAGAGAGAGAGAGAGAGAATGAATTAACCTTAAGGTCCCTTTCATCTCTAAAATTTCACATGATTTATATTTCACCAATATTCACAGTTTTAGAGACCTAAAAAATGTTGAAAGAATATTTATTGCCATTAAAACACTATGAACTTGTCTCGAATATCCCTTATTTACTGTAAAACCTAGACAACAATCTAGGTCCATTTTCATGCTTTTTAACACAGAAATCATTGATTTCAGAGTAGTTATAGAACAATTGCTTGTTAGGGCAAGGTTTAAAACTGTGGTATCATAGATTTTTCAGGAAATTTATAGGGGATTTGGTGAGTGAGTGTGTGTGTGTGTGTGTGTGTGTCTGTCTGTCTGTCTGAAATGTATGAAGTAGGGGGTCATAGAGTAGCAACTGTACATCTATTACTCTGAGTTGTTGGGGGTGGGGAAGAGTTCACTGAGATCCTCTTGTCATGATTTTCAGAAGTTTTAAATTGTATCTTCTCCAGCTGAAGATGCCATATGCTGGGTTTGAAGGTTTTCTTTCTCTTCCCCTCTTCTTCTCCCTACTTCCCTCCCTCTGCCCTCCATTCTTTTTCTCTTGACTTCCTATTTTCTTTTGTGCTCTAAGAACTTCTGCAGAATTTATTCTTTGCTGAGGACTCTATTGAGTTTTCTTTTAATTCATCAGATTGCTAATTGCTAATTTTTTTCTTAAAACTGAACACAGAGTAATACTTGATCTTTCTCTCGTCTACCCCTCTGACAGTGCAACAAACGTGTAGTAGAATCTAGTAAGAATTTGTGTTATTGTTTTGATTTGGCCACATCTCTCTTGAATCACGTTGTAATTTCTCACTTGTCTTTCTCACTCTTTTATTTTGGGGATAAAATAAGTTCTCACAAACAATTCTATGAAAGGAAAAATAAAAGCTTTTCCATGGCCAACTTTACGAGGAAAAAAGATCCTTCAGAATTGTCTAAAGAGAGCATGTGTCTATCTATAAGTGACTGATGTATGTGTAAGCTGTATATCACAACAAGAACAAACAAATTTCCCTTCGTCATAAGCTTATGAGATCGAGTGGTCGAGACAAATATGTATAAAACATTCAATAACCAAGTCTCCCATCCAAGTACTAACCAGGTTGATACTGCTTAGCTTCTGAGATCAGACGAAATTGGAAGTGTCAGGTTGGTATGTCCGCAGACCAAAGATCCAAGTCACTGTTATCAGACATATAGCTTTGAGAACAAGAAAAATTCACTTTTCTCATTTAGTATGTATCAAATATATTTCTATGACGATAAATATGAAGACCTACTATTACTGTAATAGCTGCAAAGTCTTCCATTGTTATTTTTAGGATTTTTGTTCTTGTCATTCCAGGGCACATGAGCAATTTTAAAATTCAGTCATATGCCACGTATGATATTTTGGTCAAGAAGAATCACATATATGAGTGTGGTCCCATGAGATTATAATATTGCATTTTTACTGTACTTTTTCTATGTTTAGATATGTAAGTACTCACAAATGTGTTGTGTTTACCTGCACTATTCAGAACAGTCACATGGAACAATTCTGGAGCTCAGGTGCTACTTGTGTCCAAGAGTTCTGCAATGGGAATAAACCCTGGTTGTCTGTAGTGGTAAATTGCTTGTAACTTTATTGGCTTCCTTTTCAATTTCATTTTACTACTCTATCAATGAACTTTTCTGGGATCATTTCTCTGATAAACCATTTCAATTTAAATACCTGACTTGCCACCTACTTTTAAGGGAATCCAGAAAGACCTATCGTTGTAAACTCAGACCAAGGGCATCATCCCCACATATCCTTCCCTAATTAGTGTACCATGTGTCTCTAACTCCAAAGGGCCACAGGTTGCACCATGTCTGCTAAGGACAGTTAATTATAAATGGGAACTCCAAAAATTATTTTTGCCAGCCCATAGCTTTTATCCTGCCATATTTTCTTTTAGGTGTTTGCATTTTTAGAACCAATAGCAAAATGTAGATGGGAGGAATGTTAGAATTTTCAAATCAATATTGGTTTTCAAATAACATTGATTTGTATTATTTATTCACTGTCAGGTTCATATTTGAGTAGGAAGACAAGAAGCATGAGATAAGAGAAGAATATACTTCACCCCTCATTTTATCTCTTCTTTTTGATTTCTTTCTTCCCTGTCTTTTTTCTTGCTTATACCAAAGTGCCTGTACTTGCAAAAGACTCTATAACAGCAATATACAGCAGAAATATAATGTGAGGTACATACGCATGGAATTTTTTTTTTTTTTAGAAAGCAGGAGTTTATTAAAGAAGACAGAAAAGCTTCCTGAAAGAGGGTTGCCCTACACGTGGAATTTAAATTTTCTGGTAGCCACATTTTAGAAAAAATACAATGGAAAAGGTGAAAATAACTTTTAATATGCTTTATTTAATCACATGTAATTTAAATTTTATCACACCATCACACAATTAATATAAATATTGGGATATTTACTACTTTTTGTTCATAGAGGTCTTTGAAATCTGGCATTCATTTTACATGTGCCGAGTGTCTCGACTTGGATTAGCCATGGTTCAGGTGCTTTATAGCACCTGTGGCTAATTATCTCTCTATTAGACACTGCAGCTCTAGAACATTTCTGTGAAAGTACCAGAACCTTCTTTATTGCTTTTTAATATGCTTAATTTTTGTGTAAGTATGTATCGTCTCCCAAGAGAAACGATAGCAGCAATAAATGTGATACCTTTGTAGAGCAGGCTTATGATGGATGCTTACGTAAATTGCCTAAGAGAGGTACCAGGTCTTACCTATTTTATTCTCCACTGAGCTATACAATTAGTGGGTGTTCAAGAAATACCTGACGAATACATAAAGTAATGCATTTCAGCAGAGGGACTCGTATGCCTGGACCCGAGTGAAATGATCGAAACCTGCACTGGGGACAAGACAATAGTCTGCCTGCACAGGGCTGTGGCAAATCACTTTTGATTCCATTCACCCAATAAAGGAAGAAACAATTTATTTTTATTTAGTGATTTAAATTTTTTTGTGCCGTTTGATGTATTATTTGAAAGTTTAGACTGACATTTATTCTTCCAAGTTCATAATTAAGGACACTCACTTTGTTCCAGGGATTTAGAGTTAACTTTTTCAAGATCCCACAGCTAGTAAACAGTGGAGACAAGACTGAGATCTGAGGGCATCTCTACTCTACCAGCCCTCTTACCCTCCTGCTTTAAGAAGAAAGGAGACATGAGAAACAGCACATCATGGTTATCCATTTCAAAGACGTCTTATATGCCTGGCAGTTCAAAGTCTCTGTGTCCTCTTTGTTAAGAAAAGCAAAGTGAACAGCATCAACAATACACAGAAGCTATGTATGTCTTGATTCCAATCAGTGGATACAAGACCTGTAGAGTTTGTTCTTTATTTGTATTAGTTTGAAAATGGACAGGAAAGCTTTAAGAAAAAACATGAACATCTTTTTGCTGTGGACACCTAGTATTTCCTCTAGACTTAAGCAAACAACAAGACACACACATGCTGTAATACGCACATGCACACACAAATTCCATAGACCGTCTGTTTGGCCTTATTTATTCATCTTGACTAAAGAACTGAGATTAATTGCTATCTGAAGCAAAAATTGCGAACGTTTTTGGTACTGTGATTACTTGAGCTATTGTCTGAGAAACATTGAAATTGTAACCCTGCGTCTTCACTTCCACATTTCTTCCATATTGTAATTTTAGAGTCAGTTACATTCTCTGATTATCTGATAATATGGTATAGTTCACACATAAATATCAGGTTGCCAGAGTAGAAACTCTACTGTTGAAAAATTACATACCAACACAACAATTATAACATTTCTATAGAAGAAAAACTCATACTGTATTTCTAAATTGCTCTTGTAACATTTCTTAAAGAACACTTGATAAATAAGCCGTGCACATTAACATCACACGTATGCATGTGTTCAAATAATCATTTTTCCAGCGGCATATTCAGGGGCAAAAGTTAACCTCTAACACTTACTGTTGTCAAAATCAGTCACCTTAATAACATATTATTAATTTAATTATGAGCCTTTCAATGTACAAGCTACAATGATTTATTAGTATTAGACTCATTAAAAATCATCTTGCAAAAATGAAGAAAATAAGTTAGTAATAAATATAGTCTGTGTATACCTGTGTTGACTAATCAACTGCAATGGCTAGTTGTGAATATTTTTTTAGAATTTTTAATTTTAAAGATGTGAGGTACAATTCAGGGATAAGTATACAAATGTTCATTATGCAGGTGACCTTGTTGATGAGTTGTGCCCCCCTCCCCCATTGGCAGAATCCCACTACTGCCAATCTCGCCCCCACCCCAGCAATTTCCCACCACTGACAATTTTAATTACAGTAATACAATAATTGTCCAAGGTTCACTTATGAGTGAGAACATGTGATACTCAGTTCTCTGTTTCTGTGATAGATTATTCAGTGTTATGAACTCTAGTCTACCCAAGTTGCTGTGAAGTTCATAATGTTGCCCTTTATGGCTGCATAATATTCCATTGTATATATGTACCACATTTTAAAATCCAGTTCTCTTGACGGGCAGCACGCTTTATTCCACGTTTTTGCTATTATGAACAATGCTGCAATAAACATGTGCTTGCAGGGATCTTTTTCATAGAGTGGTTTTAGTTCCTCCAGGTATATTCCCAGTAGGGGGATTGCAAGGTCATATGGAAGTTCGATTTGTAGACCTTTTAGGAATCATCAAACTGTTTTCCACAGTGGTTGTACTAGTTTACACTCTCACCAACAGTGTAGAAGTGTTTCCTTTTCCCTGGATCCTTTCCAGCATCTGTTGTTTTTTGAGTTATTGATAATGGCCATCCTAACTGGAGTGAGGTGGTATCTCAGTGTGGTTTTAATTTGCATTTCTTTGATGATAGTGAGGCTGAGCATTTTTTCATGAATCTGTCGACTGCTTGTATGTCTTCTTCAGCTCAAATTCAGACAAAAGATAGGTGTGAATTTTATGAAGTTATTTCCTCCTACTTGAGGGGGAGGGAGAGAGAATGAATTAGAAAGAGAAATATTTCCCAGCATCACACAATGTGTCTATTGAAAAACTAGTAACTGATTATCAATAGTAGTCTACTTGATTTTTATGGAATAATGCCAATAGTAAAAGTCTTTACCTTAGTTATTTTTTTTCTCTTCTCCTCTAAACATGACCTCCCTGCCATGGTACCTTCAGTTAGAAATGAATTGATTTAAAGCTTTTGCGCTTTGCATTAGAGCTTGTTATTGTTCTTTCTTTCTTTGTTTTTTGAGTTGGGGTCTCACTCTATCGCCCAAGCTGGAGTGTGGTGGCACAATCATGACTCACCGTACCCTCGACCTCTTGGGCTCAGGCGATTCTTCTGCCCAACCTCCCCGGTGTCTGGGACTAAAGATGCACACCACCACATCCAGCTATTTTTTTTATTTTTGTAGAGCTGAGATTGCTATGTTGCCCAGACTGGTCTTGAACTCCTGGTTTTGAGTCATCCTCCCAAAGTGCTGGGATTACAGCCATGAACCACTGCATTAGAGTCTGCATTAGCGTACTATTGTCCCAACTCCCATGTATGTTGTCATAACTCCCATGCACAAATAGACTCGGTTGTGCTTTTGCCATTTCCTTGTAATTTAAAAATCAAATCTCTAATGCTTATCTTTTAATTCACAATTCTGGGATGACAATGGGATTATGGTAGTAAGACAGCTCCCTTTACTGACGTTTCAGGCAGTTGCTGGTATCACTGCAAACAAGCAAGAAGAATGTGCTGATTGGGACCCACTGTTTGCATATGGGTATCATTCTTGTCCTGTGGATACCATAATGGTGGTAGGATGTTCTTTATCCCGGTGGAATTAAATCACAGTGTCTGTGTGAAAGGGAAAAGGTGAAGTAATTCACTGGGTGAATCACTAACATTCTAGAAAGAAGCATGCCTCTTAGCTGAGAGATAGTGTGGTAATTGTCCTTAAAGCACTTACCTAAAAATAGAGTCATTCACTGTTTTATTTCCCAAATATTTATGGAGATATAGGATGTCAAGTAGTCCATAGTTGAGCCTGAACTTTATAGAAAGCTGTTCTTGGGACCAATGTGGTGTTGGTAATTTTAAATCAGAGCAGACAAACTCAGAGAAGGCAAATCAAAAAGTATTTCCAATCCATGTAGCCCTGGCCCCTCCCAGCCTAGAAGCTCCCTCTTGTACTAATCTCTGAGAGGCCTTTTCTATATTGTTATTTAATAAGGAAAGCATTTTTCTTATTAAAAAAATTCAATAACAGACTGGAAGTACCGTTGTCATTCATTCCAAAAGAGCATAATATACTTACTCCCAAGAAGTATTCTTGGGGGTACGTGTAACCTGCCCATGCTCCTAACGTAATCCTCCAGAAAATTAATAGTCATGAAAACAACACTCTATGGTGCAACTGAGATTCTTGGGAAAAAATTAACAATTAACCTTTGCATTCATTTTTAAGGAGTAGAGCAATTTATGTCTTCTCTCTAGCTTTAATTATTTCCTCTTGGGTGTAGTTTTTATTTTAGCTCTAGAGCAAAACCAGCAGAAAGAGTTTCTTTGATGTAGCCGGGGACATCCGAAGGAAGCTTCTGTAGGAAAGGGGCTGCTTTAAGACAATTCCCTCGTCTGGGTAGCATTATCACTTCCATGTCTGAGGTAACCTCCCAGATGAATTTGTTTTTATTTCAGGGAACCCGATCAGCTTTCTAGAGGTTGTCCCTAAATGGACAGATTTCCCATCCTTGGCTAATAGAAAATGGTAATGTTGATGAGCTAATTTGAATTTTTCTCGTTTCCTTTCATGTCCATGTTTTTATTCTGTGGAGAAACAAAGGCTCCTGGTCAAATGTCAGCATGATTTCAGTGAATAAGAGTGTTTAGTGCAACTATTCCAAACAGTCTATTTCTTTGCCAACCCAATACAGCATCAAAAAGACCTCTGGTAGCTATAGCAACATAACCACAAGCTGCTCGCTTTCCGACGCTTTTTTTTTAATATCCCATTCCCCCTCCATTTTGCAGAAAATCAGAAGCTAATGGGACACAGCTGCTTTCACTTTGGTTTGCTTATTAAGCTAAATTTAAATTGTGTCTTGCTTTATTCATTTAATTAATAGCACATCAGCTTTCAACATACAAGTACATTTTATTTGAAGTCCTAAAATTTACAAAAAAGATGCAAAAGAAGTATTTTACTATAAAACAGGCAAAAAAAAAAAACCCAGCCGGCACTTTCAATTATTTCATTAAAAGTAATTCATAAATAAAATATCTTAATATATAATAGATGATATGGCTTTAGTTGACTAATAAGTCATTAAGATGTAACTACAGAGAAGAAACAAGAGAAAAACCCATCGATAAAACAGGTATTAGGACATGTAGTTGCTGAGATACGTTTTCAAGTCTTTTATTGTAACAATATGGTAACTGTAACTATTATTCCTTATACCAAAGCAATGCATTAAATAGAGTTGTGCATATCTATTTGTCATCTATCTATCTATCTATTTATCTACCCATGCATCTATGACATTTGTGTTTAACTCTCAAGTTCAGTATAAAGGATCCATTTATATTAGGAACAAGATCAATACAGAAAACCAACAGAGTACAGAAAACCTATAGAGTCCATACATTCAACACTTAGAGATATGACTATTTACTGCTTTGAATTAAATGAAATTTCTCAACTATTCGTTTTATTTATCACTATCAAAGAGATTATGTCCAATTCAGCTTTCTAATTCTGGCAAGAGCTGTGCATCAAGCAAAAACCTCAGTTTCTCTAATTATCCAATCATTCCTTTAGTTGCCCAATCATTTGCTTATTCACCTACTGAAGTACTTTTTAAGTGGTTACCAAGACATTCAGTCAGATCTTGCAAATATGACCATGCCACAAAATACAAGTCCTACATGCAGATACATACAGATAATTGAAGTGTAGTTTGGTAGGCGTAACAAAATATATTATACAAAGTATGTGACACAGAGAGACCATATTTTGAGAAACACATATCTAGCGAAGCACAAGAAAAAATCCATCCTCCCCTGTGGAGGAAAGGGCCTCTGAGAAAAGGCACATCAGAAGAACTGATGTTTGAGCTAGATCTTGTAACAGTTTTTCAGTTGTACAGCAAGTGCAAAGCACGGTGGCATAAAACACTTTACGTCTGAGAAACTGTAGATTGTGCCTTCTCATGGTTGTCCTGAACCCTGATTAATGTTAAAGAATGCCCTATTTTGTGGAAATCTGGAAAAGCATCTGATATAAAATTTCTTTTTATTTAATTTTTAAATTTTAAAGATGTGGGTTACAATTCAGGGTTGATTATACAAATGTTCATTATGCAGTTTCCCTTGTCGATGAGGTGTGCCCTGCCTCCTGCGGCAGAATTCTACTACTGCCAATCCCGCCCCTTTCCTCCCCCCACACCCCCGCTGGGAATTTCCCACTACTGACAATCCTTTTCTTAAGTATTCATTGCACATCTGCATCTGCATCTGTTCAGCAACCCTAATTTTAAAAAGCAACTAATAATTATGATGTATCCTGTATGCATCCGTTCAATGCTAAGCCCTTTAGATGCCTTATCTTTTTAGCATTATTATGAGCTTCATTTGACATCTTAGGACACTGAGGCTTAGAAGGTTAGAGAAATTGTTTGAACCTGCTAGGGGACAAATAATGCCTACGAATAGTATAGGGTAGTAGGAGACTTCAGAACATCATTATGTATCTTTCTGGCTACTGGTAGAACCTGCTGGAGCTTCCCCCTAAGGCTCCTCAGTGCTATAAATGGCAGCAAGCCAACGCTTCTGAGCTTCCTCTTGGTAGATCTCTAAATCCATGGAAGATCAGTTGATGGCTGAAATTCAGAAATGGCCTTGTAAAGGCCTGAGAAATCAACGGGGAAGGGCATGTCCACTAGCTTGGCCCCTTCATCGGGTCTGTATCTTTGATGCAGATGAATTTGAAGCAAATTAAGTGAGGGGCCTTCACCATGCCTGAGGGGTCGTTTATATTGACACTAGATCTTCTAACCAGATGACTTTGCATTCTGTCCTACGTTTCTGAGATGAGGTTTCTGGTAAAAAAAGAAAATAAAAAATAAAATAACCAAAAAAAAAACCACACCACAGTGTTATCTATATATTTGCTGCCTAGGTATAAAATTGGTTCTGTATTTCAGAAACTGGAAGGACAGTTTCAATGGTCTCATTTTCAAAGGTCAGAGGAATGCTGCAGTATGACACCAAGCAGATTATAACACCTTCATCAGGATAAAAAATCGATGGTTTTGACATTTTTAACAGGTTTCCTTCACTAAGGTTATGGCATCCTATGCTGTTGGGATTTTGTTTTGTTGTTGTTGCTTTCCTTTTTAGTTTTCCCAAGAACAGTTATTGAGAAGAAGACTTCTAACATTTTCAGCTCCACAAACCTTCTTTCTTAGATGTGCCTCTGGGGATAAAATGATTTATCTAAAGTTATTTGATTTTTTGGATAAAGACATTGGCAACTTACCATAACATAGTTTATATGTTGCTATGTGAAATAGAAGTGGTCCCATGACTCACATATTTAGATAACTTTCAATGCTAGAAATTGATTTTATCATCACAAAGAGAATCTAATTATTTTGACTGTCTTAGAAAAGATCAGTGCAGACTAATGCACAATAAGCACTTCATAAATGATACTTGATGTCTTTTCTATCTTTTCTTGAAAGGAGCTTAGGGGGACTCAGAAAAAAGACCATCCGATGGACTGATAATCAATAAGGGGAAAATATGGTTTCTTCAATTAGGTGGCTCCTCGGGCCATCCAGGAAGAGACAGATGGAGAAAGGCAAGTCAGAACCAGAAGTCAATTTTGTATTAGGTTAAGAGGAAGAGCTCCTGAGAACAGAAGCTGAAGCCACAAGGCTAGAAACTGAGTTAATGGGGCCTAAAACAAGAAGCAAGAAACAGAAACAAAAATCAAGTGAGAGCGTCCAACATGACCAGATTTACTTTCACGGGTGATCCTTGCATGGTGCTTTCCTGCCTAATTTTAAAGCTAGGGAAGCCAGTTTTCTCGTATTTATGATGTGGAATGTGTTAATATTTTTTCCTTGTGATGATTAAATTTATTAGGTTTCATGTGAACTTGATAAGGTACTCATGAATTAGTTTCTTTTCTCTTTCTAACCAGATGACTTTCTCACTATGTGTTTTACTAGATTAAGTTTTTCAAACTTAGCAAAACCAAGATACTTCTAGTTAAGATCTTACATTTCATTTAATACAACCATCAGAGCAATTTCCAGGAAGCATAATTTGATTTAATGATATTATAATAGTTAGCAAAGCATCTAGATATTAGGCACAGAAAGAAGGCTCATTGAATAAACAAATGAACTTGCTATATCAGGTTTTAAGTGACTTAAATGGTAGACAGAGATTTGGGTTCATTAGTTAGATACAGCATTTACTTGTTTTATAGCTATGTTCTTTATGTACTGGTCTGCTAAATCAACAACTGCTCTTAAGAAGAGAGCAAATATATTGAAAGAGATTAATGACTGGAGTCAAACAATTGCATCATTTGAAAGCACACAAAATTAAAATAGAGAGATCATTTACCAGGGGCTTACTATGTGTCAGTTTGTGTCTGGCTATATGTGTTAACATTTAACTCTCACAACTCTGAGATTATTGTGATTATTGTCCTCATATATGGATGAAGAAACTAAAACTGAGGCACAGAAAAGTGAAGCCACTTGCCTTATCAACTGCGAACCAAGTGGCAGAACCCATTCTGGTTCCTATGTCTTCTCCCCCATCTGATGCTACTGATGGAGACTGCCCCTGC
The DNA here is from genome assembly GCA_963574415.1 of Tarsius wallacei. Classification (NCBI taxonomy): domain Eukaryota; kingdom Metazoa; phylum Chordata; class Mammalia; order Primates; family Tarsiidae; genus Tarsius; species Tarsius wallacei. The sequence goes on along the minus strand of CAUYQG010175299.1, from coordinate 2,048 downwards.
CTGGAGTCTGTTTCCATCCAGAGCCAAATAGAAGCAGATCCCAGCAACAGATAACATGGCTTCCAAGAGGCTCCCTGGCTCTAGACATGCTAATGAACAACGCAGAAAATTCTGAATATTTAGAAGGGGAGGTAGAGGAGAGACTTTCATTTTGTGTTTATCTCTTCTCTCACAGCAAATTATCTCAGAATCCTCACTAGATGTGTTTCCTCTTTCCAGGATCTGCCTACACTGCTGAACTGATGGGGGCAGAAAGCCTAGTCATTGTCCTTTTTTTCCTTCTTAGCTCCTGCCTCACTACACTGACTCACACAGCTCACAGACCCAACCCTTCTCCTGTCTCTCCTAGTTGCACTTTCCTGGTGTAGGTGAGATTCTATTCTATTTCAGCTCCTCCAAACTTGTATTCACACACTTGTGTCCTCGATATGGGTTTTTAGTTACTAAGACCTACTGTCCTCTGAAGATGGTGACATATTATTTATGGAGAGGGGAGAAAAGAGAAGAGAAGGGAAGAGGAGAGAAAGGGGGGAGAGGGGAGGGGATGGGAGGAAAGAGTTTTACTGATACCGATCACTAACACATATCAGATTGGCCAATGCATGAAGACCCTACATTATTTAGTATAAATCTGGAAGGCAGGGGAGTTGGTTATAGAAAGAGAAGTGCAGGGTATACTTTCTGCATTAACAAAATGAGTGCCATTGGGAACATACACCCCTTTAAAACAGTATTGAAGGAAGAAGTTTAACTGGCACACAAGCAGGCAGCTGTGGGTCATAGGGTTCTTCCTTAATTGGCTTGGCCAAGAAGTAATACAGAGCAGGGTCAGACTTACTCATGAAGGAGTGGAGCCATTTGCAGTGATTTGATCAGGGGAGGAAAATCTAGCATATCAGCTCATTTCTGAGGGAGATACAGTGGTTCTAATTCCTCAAATGGTTTTTAGAGTATTCAATAGGTAAACAGGACATAGCATTACAATTTTTCAAACAGTCATCCTGTTTAGAAATCCATTGTGTGATGGTGGGCTGTCATGCTGAATTTACTTTGGCTCAACCAAAAGATTAAAGGTTCTACAGGAGGGGGCCAAGTAAACTGTGACAATGATTTCATTAGCAAGTGTTTAAGTAGATGCCCACGTCTGACTGATTCCAGTCTCAGAATAGATATAGATTAAATGTGAAATCAAGTCTCCAGGCCTAGGTTAAAGTCAGGACACTTACAGTAACTAAATGGAATAGCAAAAAGGGGGCAAATCAAATGCTCATTTCTACACACTAACCTGTCATATGGAGAAGGGGACTTGGGGTCTGTGGAGACATCTCTTCACCTGCCAAATCAATCAGGTCCTGCCAGGAAGCAGTGATCATACAGTACTTTGAAAAGGAAAGGCTTACTGTAAAGAATTATTAACTATTTAGGGGAAATGAACTACCAAGTGAGAATGAAAGAGAATGCCCAAGAATATCTCAAAGTTGAGGAAGAATGCCTGTTACAGACCAAATTGTGTCCCCCATAAAAATGTACATGCTGAAGCCCCAGCATCCCATATGACCATAGGGCCATTATGGAGGTCATTAAATTTTTTTTTCTTATTTAAACATATTTTTTTATTTTAAAATTGGGGTGTACAGTTAAGGGTTAGGTAAACAAATATGCATCGTTCAGGTACCCTTGTTGATAAGGGGTGTCCCCCTGTCCCCAGACAGATGTTGACAACCGTTAATCCCACCTCCCTTCCCCTCTCTGCCCCCCCATAATTTCCTGCCACTGTCAATCCTTTTCTTATAGTATTACGATAGATGTTCAAGGTCCATTTATGAGTGAGGGCATGTGATACTCAGATCTTTGTTTCTGTGAGAGATCACTCAGTATTATAGACTCTAGTTCCATCCAGGTTGCTGCGAAATTCATGATTTTGTTCTTTTTTATGGCTGCGTAGTATTCCATCGTGTATATATACCACATTTTCTAATCCAGTCCTCTTTTGATGGACAGCATGGTTGGTTCCAGGTTCTTGCTATTGTGAACAATGCTGCGAGAAA
>CAUYQG010175296.1:0-11530 GCA_963574415.1 Tarsius wallacei | reverse complement strand
CCCCCCCCCCCCAAAATCGCGGGCCCCACCTGTGGGCCCCCCCCTCCCCCCCTTTTTTTTTTTTTTTTTTTTTTTTTTTTTTTTTTTTTTTTTAGTTGTAGAGATGAGGTCTCACTGTGTTGCCCAGGCTGATCTCAAACCTGTGGGTTCTGGCGGTCCTCTTGCCTCAGCCTCCCAAGTGCTATGATTACAGACATGAGCCATCATGCCCAGCTTCCAATAATGGTTTTCAGGCAATCTTCTTTAAAAATTGAGGGAAAGTGTACATTTTGTTTCCTTTTCCAGGGCAAAGTTTGGTGTTTTAAAATGCAAAATATAATGAGAGCTGGCTATAATCTAGCTTGTTGGAAGAAGGAAGTGTGTATGCCCTTAGGAGTTGGCCACCACTAAACACAACAGTGATAGAAATCCAATCAGATGTTGAACTTCTAATGACTGAGCTTCCCTTGTGTTCTTACCTCTCTCCAAGGGTGATTCAGTAGTATCATCCTTCTCGTCTCCCCCATTGCTGGTATTACATGAACATTGGTTCATGTAAGTCATTGGTTCAATTTCACTTTTATTGATGAATTGCATTCCCCTTGGGTGTTTAAAATGGTGGAAAAAATATATGTAACTGGATAAGAATGTACTAAGGTTAAAAGGTGACTCACAGCCGGGTGTGGTGGCTCACGTCTATAATCCCAGCACTTTGGGAGGCCAAGGTGAGAGGATTGCCTGAGCCCATGGGTTCGAGACCAGCCTGGGCAATTGGGCAAGACCTCATCTCTATAATAAATCAAAAAATTAGCTGGGCATGATGGCATGTGCCTGTAGTTCCAGCTACTTGGAAGGCTAAGGCAGAAGGATCACCTGGGCCCAGCTGGTTGAGGCTACGGTAGCCAGGAGCATGCCACTGCCTTCTAGCCTGGGTGACAGAATGAGACTCCGACTCAAAAATAAATAAATAAAAGGTGACTCGCATCCCAGTTTAAGCAAGCAAACAAAAAGACCTATAGTTCATAGGTTTTAATTTTTAATCAAAGAGATAAATGACAGCACTGAGTTGATGCAGGAAAAATTTCAAGATCCAGGGAAATGCTAATATTTTTCTGAGAGCCAGGATGTTAATGGTTTGCATGATAAACCTGTTTCTGGGCTTCATTTTCTGTGACTAACGGTACTTACTCATGACATTTTGCTTTGCAGGGTAAAGAAGGAGATTTTGTGTACAAAGAAGTCATCAAATCACCCACTGCTTCCCGCATCTCTCTTGGGAAAAAGGTGAAATCGGTGAAAGAGACAATGAGGAAGAGGATGTCTAAAAAGTACAGCAGCTCCGTCTCTGAGCAGGTGTGCAACTACCCAGCAGAGAGCCCCCTTGGTTCTTCCTGACGACAAGAAGAGCTGAGGATGAGCCAGCTGAGATTTTAAATGGTGCTAACTTCATACATTCCTTGGCATCAGCCTGCTCCAAGACCATGCTCTGTTTATGTAGACAGACATTCAATTCAATAAGCATTTATTGAGCACTTAGCACTGTTACAGCACTGTGCTTGGTGCTCAGAATACAAGACACAGGCTCTGATTTTGTCCTCTATGCCCAGATGAGGTTCAGACTGTTAAAATGATTCATCTTTTTTTTTTTTTTTTTTTTGAGTTGGGGATCTCACTCTGTTGCCCAGGCTGGAGTGCAGGAGCATGATCACAGCTCCCTATAGCTTGTATCTTCTGGGCTCAGGTGATCCTTCTGCCTCAACCTCTCAGGTAGCTGGGACTACAGGCATGCACCACCATGCCTGGCTCATTTTTTCACAGAAACAGGGTCTTGCTATGTTACCTAGGCTGGTCTTGAATTCCTGGGCTCGAGCGATCCTCCTGCCTTGGCCTCTCAAATATTGAGATTACATTCCCACCTTACCTGGCCAGAAAGCACTATAAATTTGGAAACAAAGAAAGGATTTTATTTCCTAAAATATCCCTTGCTACAAAATGGATGTTACTGGGATGAAACCTAAAAAAGTATGTTTGGACAGCAGACTTGTCAAATGTTGTTCTAGAAGCTCATAGTAAGTCTGAGGAGTAAACTCAGAAAGTGCTTCTGGCTACCAGACTTCAGTGGTAATGTTTCGGAAGGGGGGTATTTTGATAACTGGCCATATCTTAGCCATTGAGATATCACAGAATCAATCCCCCACCCCAGTTCTATACTTCCATCACTAGAAACATGGCCAGTTTCTGTTAATGGCATGGGTGGAGGAAATAAAGACACTTGGAGAGCTGGGCTTTGAGATAATTTTGACCATTTGATTTTCCAAGCACTCTCTTCAGGCACCTTCCTAAGTACTCGTTTGTAGCCTGTTGAAGTGTGTGTATGCGAGCTGGTTGTGTGCTTGAAATTTGTAGGGAATGCCGCTTCATCCTGATCAAAACAGCAGGGAAAGCAGACATTTTTGCTCAGCTGCTGCCCTCTGGTGGGTACAAGCTAAGCCCAAGCATCTCCAGGTTTGAACCACTCTGAACACCGCCAACCAGCCAGCACCATGCTCTGAATCAAATACAGCCTGCATCATAGCTTTAGCTTATCACAGTGGTTCTCATGAAGGTGTGATTTTGTTCCCTCACTGACTCCAGAGTAATGTCTAGGGCTATTTTCTTTTTTTTTTAATTATTATTTTTGTTTATAGAGACATCTTGCTATGTTGCCCTGCCTGGTCTTAAACTCCCGGGCTTGTGCGATTCTCCCACCTCAGCTTCCCAAAGTGCTGGGATTGCAGGCACGAGCCACCATGCCTGGTCTAAGGTCACTTTTGGTCATTAGACTGGGTAAGGGTGAAGTGGAGTGGCTGTTACTGGCATCTAGAGTCCAGGGACGCTGCTAAACATCCTAGCATGTATGGGACAGCCCCCATAGCAAAGAACTGTTCGTCCAAAATGCCAGTGATGCTCGGGTTGAGAAACCATGACTCATTAGACCTATAGGGGTGGTCTGAGCTGCCATTCATGTGTGTTGTTCATCATGGTTTTTTTTCTTATTCATTTTGTTGTCCCTATGGGCGAGGGAATGATGGTGATTCCGTACTTCTGCCTAGCCATGAAGCCAACAGCACTGTAGTGAAAGAATGCCACTAACTTAAAGCACTTTATTAAGTTTGCTTTTCCCCCAAATTGAAACAGCCACTAAAAGCTCTTATAAATTTATGTTCCTAGAGGTTTTCTGCTTTATGAACCATGAGCATAGAATTTTAGTGTCATTTTGAGCATTTTTCTATAATTTTACCACCATATAGCAATTTTGCTCTTTTCTGTGTGTTTTTTTTAAGCAATCATTCCACATAAGTTAAAGGAAAGAAGAAATTATTGATCATTATAATGCTTTCTGGAAAGAAAAAATTAATGTGAGATTTTGTATGGTTTAAAAAAAAAACCTTTTTAGTGAATATACCAACCACTGTGGTAGGGATTTTTGTTTTTTCTCATTCTGTTATATGCCTGGCACCTGGGATAGTACTTGTTCTTATAGGCAATTAATATGTGATGAATAAATTAATAGTTTTAAAAGGCATTTGAGAGCATATAAAAGTGCATATTATATTGCTGTTTTTCAAAATGCATTTTTTTCCAGAAGCATTTCAAAAGGTTTTAATTGGAAAGATCACTTATCTTATGATTCACAAAGGAGGAACAGACTGGGCACAGCGGCCCATACTTTAATCCCAGCACTTTGGAAGGCTGAGGCAGGAGGATTGCTTGAGTCCAGAAGTTTGAGACCAGTCTAGGAAACATAGCAAGACCTTGTCTCTTACAAAAAAATCAAAAACATTAGCTGGGCATGGTGACATGTGTCTGTAGTCCCAGCAACTTGGTAAGCTGAGGCAGAAGGATCACCTGAGCCCAGTAGGTCAAGGCTGTGGTGAGATGCGATTGTGCCACTGCACTCCAACCTGGGTAACAGTGAGACCCCAACTCAAAAAGAAGGAGGAAGGAATGAAATTTTTTTTTAAAGAATTTATCCTTTGCAGCGCCATTACCTTCCAAGTCATGGCCATTGTGCTTCTAGTTGCTGTTTTTGAAGTTGTTTGCTCACTTTCCTTCAATGTGAAGTACAAGGGTGTGTTGGATCAGAAGCCGGCATTGCTGCTGTCCTTGAATGTTTGCAAGGCCGACATTACCGCATGAAAGCCCTTCTGATGATTCAGCACCAGGCAAATAACAGGTTTCGTTTAGGTGGTTTTGTGCTCACGTGGCTGTGGAGCATGCTAGATACGTTCCCATTTTGGCAAGTAAATAATTCTCATTTACAAGCTTGATGAAGTGTGATCTTGGTTATTGATACAGCAGCACTAATGAAGTCAGCACGCTATATTTGGCCATGCAAATGAGGGGTCGCAGGGACTGATAACACTTAGCCACCCAAGAAAGCAAAAAGTACTGCTGAGTCATTGCTGTCAGCATTCTGACCTGAAAGAGACTTCACAGTCACAGCTTTTGACTTACAACGCTTTAAAAAGGAGAAAGAGACTAAAACCACAGAGTGACATTTGGAAATTTTATTACAGACTAAAAAACAATATTATTGCTGTATGTCTAAGTCTTAAGTTGGTATATCTTCAGCCAATTTCAATAATTTGTATAAATAGAAACATAAGGATCTGGCCCCCCCTTTTTTCCCCCCAGGAGTACATTTTTAGTGTAAATATTTCCATTCAAAGTAGATCAAATGTCCTCTGACAGTTCAGATATTACATTAATAGTAGATTTTACTTGATCTGCATTCATAGTTCAGCCTTGTTGCTAGACTGTTGAGTATGCTAAGAGTCTCGAAGACTTTAACTTAAATATTTTGTCTATGTGATAGATCGATTTTTGTCAGCAATTTCAAGCATATCTATTTGAGCATGAAAAATAATTTTTGAGTGCTTAATGAGTACTAACATGAGCGATAATTTTAAAATTAAGCAATCAGGGGAGAATATTGGATATAGAATCAATATGGGTATAGACTGATATGATAGATTTAGTGGAAGATCAGATTGCTGAGAATTACAAAACACCTGTCCACTCTGATGAACCGTTTTCATTTTGTTGAAACCCATTGTAGGACTCAGGCCTTGATGGGATGCCTGGCTCCCCTCCGTCTTCACAGACTGACCCTGAACACGTGGACAAGCCCAAGCTCAAGGCTGGAGGTTCTGTAGAAAGTCTTCGGAGCTCTCTGAGTGGACAGAGCTCCATGAGTAAGTCTAATTTGTAACTATAGATTATTCCCTTTAGAGTTCACAATCAGACCTTTATTGAACACTAGGTTCAGGCAATTTCAAGATAAGTAAGACTAAATTCCTACCCTTTGGGTGCTATTAGAGAGTCAGACCTACAAACTGGATTTTAGAGTCTTGTTTATTTAGTAGTAGATGTGTAGCCGTGGTACAAAATAAGGGTGATGAATTTCTATCAGAGAAAACACGGAAAGCCTCTCAAGGAGGATTTAGAAAATGGAAGAGAATAAACCCGGGGAAAGTCACAAGAAGACGACCAGCACAATAAAGGGGGCTGGGGAAGGGAGGAGAATTTTAAATATCACTGATAACAAATCCTGTTCAGCAAGTCCAGGGCCAATGGTGATCTGTACTGGCCGAAAGATATGGGGGAAGAGATCAAGTTTAAGTTCACCATTTACCCTTGAGCAAATTACGTGACCTCTCTGAATTTGTTTCCTCATCTGTAAAATGGGGTAAAAAATAGTGTACATTACAAATGAGAGAACTTGAACATTAAGGACAGATCATAGTGGCTAGTACTGCAGTATCCTCTGTCAGAAGTCTCCACATCCCCTGGGTCCCCAGGTCAAAAGGATAATTTGCTGTGAGTCCCCGATCCAATCAGGGGCTTAAGGGATAGTGATTGGAGAACTCATGACTGGGCCCTGCTGTGGTCCTGCCATGTGGTGTGGTTCATGGCTTCCTTCCTCTGGATCTTCATTTTCTATTCTAACCTTCAATGCCCTCATCTGTGCTATGTGAGAAACCTGCATCTACCCTCGTTCTTTCTATTTTTCCTGCACAGGTGGTCAAACAGTAAGTACCACCGATTCCTCAACAAGCAACAGGGAAAGTGTCAAATCGGAAGATGGTGATGATGAAGAGCTGCCCTACCGGGGTCCTTTCTGTGGGCGCGCCAGGGTGCACACTGACTTCACCCCCAGTCCCTATGACACAGACTCGCTCAAGCTCAAGGTATCTGTCTCCCTGGCCCAGAGCAGTTACCTGGGCTCTTTCATTTACCTGGGAGGTTTTCTTTCCTCCTTACTGTTGAATGTTGGACTTTGATGAGGCAGGCTGTACAGTGTCTTAGCTACCTTGATCTCCTGGTCTCCACTGCAGTGAAAAATAAAACCAAGAACCAGTCAGCAGTCAAGGCGTAGAGAAGGTCTTGTGTTAACCCCTTAGTCATCACCACCCCATCCTCCTGACCCTGTCCTCTGACCTCAGCTTTCCTCTAGAATTTCTGTTGCATCCCTCATCCGACCCCAGTTTCTGTACTGCCTTCCCTGTATAAATAGAGATATCTGTGGGACAGATGAGTTCCACAGGTGTGTAAAGCAATTGCAAGACAGGGGTTGCTACTGACTGGGACTGGTGGGAAATGCTTTCTCCAAGAAGTGGGAGCGCCCTGGAGGATGGGAAGACTTTCCAGAGTGCCAGGTGGGTGGGCTGACTGAGAACGCTGTGGATATCTTAGCCATACCTGGTCCTGTAGGGCAGGAGGGTGGAGGGACCATGCCCTGGGGCCTGCATGGAATCCAAAACAGTCGTAAGTTCCCATCTGACCTCCACTATACCCCCAGTCACATCCTATGTGCATTGTTCAGAAGAATAACTTGTGGGACCCTGATTCTGACCTTTGTAGCATTTTCACATCTGTATGACTCATACATCTGACTGATTCAGAATTTGTACCTTCATGCAATGTACCTAATGGAAAGATCTTTATTCCCTGGGCCACAGAAAGGAGATATCATCGATATCATCAGCAAACCTCCCATGGGTACCTGGATGGGCCTGCTAAACAACAAGGTTGGCACGTTCAAGTTCATCTATGTGGATGTGCTCACTGAAGATGAGGAGAAGCCCAAGCGCCCCACCAGGAGGAGGAGAAAAGGAAGACCACCCCAGCCTAAGTCTGTGGAGGATCTCCTTGATCGGATTAACCTGAAAGTCAGTCACTTCTTACTCTTGTCACACCTGGCTCAGCATTGCCTTTTTCCCATCTAAGCTAAGCAAGTGACAGCTCTTTTAGAGCAAGGGAGGAGTTGATCTGTGTTGTCCAATAAGGGCAGTCCATTACTATGATAAGTATCCATCCACCAGTATTGTAATGCTGCCCTTGACCTCAGCCGTGGATGACAGCACACACCCTGGGTCAGGACTTGCCACTGGAAGGGCTGTAAGCAAAAACCCCTGGCACCCCCAGCTCCATGGGGGCCACTAGACACCTCCATCCCCATCTCTCTCCCACCATCTCTGTCAGCATCTAGTAGGGTTCTTTCTAGGTGAGTCTGCAGTGGTAGGTTCTGTTTCCTCCTAGCAAAACCCTCTTGCTCCTGAGGAATTTGTGGGACTTTTTTAGTGAATTTTATTTATTTATTCATTTATTTATTGAGTTGGAGTCTTACTCTTGTCATCAGGCTGGAGTCCAGCGGCATGCTCATGGCCACCGCAGCCTCCACCTGCTGGACTTAGGCAATCCTTCTGCCTCAGCCTTCCAAGTAGCTAGAACTATAGATGCACGCCACCATGTCTGGCTAGTTTTTGAGATTTATTATAGAGATGAGGTCTCACCAAGTTGCCCAGGCTGGTCTCGAACCTGCGGACTCAGGCAATCCTTTTTCTCGGCCTCCCAAAGTGCTGGGATTACAGTCTGAGCCACCTGCCCGGCCTTGAGTTGGATTTTAATAGCTCTATAAATGAAGGAAGCATCTCTCTGCTGTGGGCCTTGTGGAGGTAAAGGAATTAGCTCATATCAAGGGCACAATTATAATACAATCCAGCAGAGTCCATCACAGCTTGCAGTGCATGCTTTGCTAGCCCATGGTTCATGCAATGCCCCACCTACCTACTAAGCTGGAGGGCCAGGAGGTACAGATATATCACAAATGATACTTACTGATCTTTCGGTTAGCATAGAGCTGACTATGATAAAAGAGTATAGGGGCTGGGTGTAGTGGCTCATGCCTATAATCCCAGCACTTTGGGAGGCCAAGATGGGAGGATCGCTTGAGTCCAGGAGTTTGAGACCAACCTGGCAACATAGTGATACTCCATCTCTTCAAAAAAATCAAAAATTTAGCTGGTGTGGTGACCCATATCTGTATTCCCAGCTACTTGGGAGGCTCAGGAGAGAGGATTGCTTGAGCCCAGGAGTTCAAGGCTACAGTGAGCTGTGATTGTGCCACTGCACTCCAATCTGGGTAACAGAGTGAGACCTTGACTCAGTCAATCAATTTTTTTTTTTTAAAGAGTGTAGTGTGGGACGCTAGTTGCTGGTGGTGTATCACATGACTGGGACACTGACTCACTCCTGTCTTCTTTCTCCCTGTCACAGGAGCACATGCCCACTTTCCTATTCAATGGCTATGAAGATTTGGATACCTTTAAGCTGCTGGAGGAGGAAGACTTGGATGAGTTAAATATCAGGGACCCAGAACACAGAGCTGTTCTCCTGACAGCAGTGGAACTGTTACAGGAATATGACAGTAAGTCCCTCCATGAGCAGAGCGTGTTCCCTGTTAGATGAGTCACGTGATTCAGTCACCAGTGGGCCACCCATACACTTGCTTTGGACTCCCTGGAGTCACTCATGTGGCCCTGCTCTTTACAAAGTCAAAGACAATTTTATATTTTGTCAAACAGGACAAAGATATAGAAATTCCCCATACAGGCATTCCTGTTAACATGGGAGCAAAAGAAAACCATACTTCCCGCCGATACCTCTACTAGTTATAGATAATAGCGCGCTGAGTGTCTGAGAGAATTGAATTACAGTTTTCCTAAGAAACCGGTACACCTCACCTTTAAGTACTATTTAGGATGTGCAGCCTTCAGCAGGCCCTGAGGATACCTAGACAAAATAGTGACTGACCAGCTGGGAATTTCTCACCCCACTAAGGGTTACTTACTTCTCAAAGCACATGAAGGGTAGTTTTTTATTGAATAGATTGGTTAGTGGATACACGAAATTCATCAGCTTCTGTTAAAGAAGGAAATGTCTCTCTGAAGTGAATATGTAGAGAATTCCATATTGATTGCCCTGCAAATTCCCAACCTAAACGACAGCTTATTTTCACAGCCTGTGAAGAGAATTATCAGTGAGCTCACAGCTTCTATGGCTTCTATTTGGATATACCATATCCTTTGCTCCATTAACCGTCTTATCTTGCTCTTTATTCTTCAGTCTGACATCAGAAATATTCCCCAAATCAGTCATCACGAAGGGAGTATTCTTTCCAGTTATTGAATTCAAATGCATTTTTTATCAAGGGCTCTGCTTCAAGAATATCAGTAGCTAATAGCGTTTCTACTGCTACAGACACACCGAAACCATGGTTAATGGTGGAAAAATAATTATACATTACTGAATGCATCAGGCCCAAGAGACATGGAAGCAAGGGTGTCACTAAGTTCAATCTACTTCTGCTAAATAGGTATTCTCTAAATTAACGGATAACATAGAGAAACACACCATCAAATAGATGTCTGAGCCTGAGGTAAATAGGCTGCCTTCAGGGATAGGTGCGGAGGGACTTGTGATTCATAGTTAATAGCACTTTATAACCAGGTCTTTTTAGTACTTGAATCCCCCACGAGACACATGGGGATCCGTGGCCGGGCTGTGTGTAAACAGCCTGCACAGTGACTGGTATAGCCGACCAGCCCTGTTAATATGAATTAATATTAAATTAGCTGTTCTCCTGAACCACATCTGCTCTGTAACCTAGCTCATTAGCTTGTCCTCAGCCACTGAGAACAGCTGGTGTGTACACACTATTCATTATTTTTCCTGTATCACTCACTGTGTGGGAGGAGCAAAGCTAAATACCGAGTGTACAGCAGGGATCTGTGCATAGTCTGTTTCATGCCACGTTGGCTCAGAACCATCATCCCTCCTAAGGTCACATTCTGAGATTTGTGTGTACCAGGGGATGTCTTACAGGAGGGTCTTTTTATCCAGCAGGGTGCTAACTCAGAAGGCTGAGAAGGCCTCTTGCTTCTTCATAAGTCTCTTCATAAATGTTGGATCTATGCTGTTCCTATTCAGAACTTCCCTGATATATATAAAGTAGTATTTCCTTTCATTGGGTCTAAAGCAAAGGGCCAATTAGAGCCAAGTGTCTGGGTCCAGGTTTATACTAGGGTTAAAAGATTTTACATCTAATGCAGTTACATTTGTTGTGGTTAAGAAGTATTTCCTCTAAATAACTGATAACTTAGGAGAACCCAGTGGGTTTCTGTCAAACTAAATTTCTATGCACAAGAGAGAAATACAGAGGTCTATTGAGGTCTTGCAGATATGTAGGGATCTTGAAAGTTTTCTAGCTCAACCTTCCACCAGAGCAAAAAGTTCATCTCCAGCACAGCTTAGAAGTCGATCCGTCTAGCCTTTCTCAAAGTGGGGAATGCAGTTGTCATTCAGGGTGCCATTTGGAAAAGACTCCTCGTGGTCAGACAGCTCTTTCTTACACCAGAGCCAGACCCATTGTCCTAGGTCTGCCAAAGGAAAGCTCCCTTTAAAAAACACTTTTTAAAACATGTTTAAATTGTGAACTGGGTGCGGTGGCTCATGCCTGTAATCCCAGCACTTTGGGAGGCCAAGGTGAGAGGATTACCTCAGCGCACGGGTTTGAGACCAGCCTGGGCAACTTGGCAAGGCCTCATCTCTACAGTAAATCAAAAAAATTAGCCAGGTGTAATGTGCATGCCTGTAGTTTCAGCTACTTGAAAGGCTGAGGTGAAAGGATCACTTGAGCCCAGCAGGTCAAGGCTGCAGTGGCTATGGGCGTGCCCATTAAGTCCTGCTCCTCAAGAATCCCATTCCCATCTCTTTTCTTTTGCAATAACTGTTCTCCAGAAAATGGTGGTTGCCCTCATGTACCGCCACCTTTTGACATTTGAAAATCTTATAGGTGTCTTTGTATATCTTTCCTGTGCATGTGTGTGTATGTGTGTACATGTACATCTTTGGGAAGGATGGGGACAGGGAGGGCTTTAAGCCCAAGCAGAGTCCCTTCAGGTCCAAACTCAGGTCGTGTTCAAATGGCATTTCAGCCCCACAACCCAGCACTTTGTTTTTGTGTGTGTTTTTCTTTTTTTTTTTTGAGTTGGAGTTTCACTCTGTCACCCAGACTGGAGTGCAGTGGCCACTCCCGGCCACCGCAGCCTCGACCTGCTGGGCTCTGGCGATCCTTCCGCCTCAGCCTTCCAAGTAGCTGGAACGACAGGTGCGCACTTCCACACCCGGCTAATTTTTTTGATTTATTGTAGAGATGAGGTCTTGC
>CAUYQG010175293.1:0-32312 GCA_963574415.1 Tarsius wallacei | reverse complement strand
GAAGCCAGGGAGCTCGCTCTCCTGCTCCCACTCGCCTTATTTTCCTTTTCGCCACTGCGGGGACGTTTTCTAATTTGCAGCTTCCCTTTCCCCGGCACACAGACACACACACACACACACACACACACACACACACACACACACAGACACACACACAGCTTAAATAGAGGGACGGTTTTCAGGCATATAGGATTACAAACAAGTGAAGTTACATGAATTTTTATGATCTATAGTAAGGCCATCAGAGATTCTTGGATGCTTGTCATTGGCAGATAATTACAATATTTTTAAACTGTCACATATTGTTTATTTATATTCTAAAATACATAACGGTGCTCATAGGAGAATGTATATATCTACGTATATTTTCCTATGGAAAATTCAATCCCTTTGTTAACTATGATAATTACACACTTGGCAACGTTTTCCCTACAATGAAAAAAGCAAAAAACAAAGAGAAATGGGAAACCAGAGTAGATATGTAATTTCTGGGGGCAAGCTATTTTATTCTGTTTATAGACAAAAGCAGATGGAGGTGGCAACCTGATTGAGTAATGGGACTTTCCAGTCCCTGAGGGCCCAGGCAAATAATTCAGTCTCTCGCATAATCAGTATCCCCTTCATGTTAGCAAGTGAATTTAACAGTTGAAAATCCCTGCTTTACAGTGCCCCTTGTGTAGGGCGGTTAAGTGGGGAATAATTCCCTGCATTTACTTCCTGGAAAAAAGGGAAGCAGAAAAATGTTAATAAATAAATTAATGGCCCGGCATTGTTAGCAGCCTGCACCAGTGAATGGAGCAGAATTTGATGTGTACCAAAAGAGCCAGCTGTGAAGAGGATTGCTGGGAAAGAAGCATTACCATGGTTACTGGAAACAGAAAGTCAGGGGGAAAAAATAAGATGATGACAGAGAAGAGGGAACAAGACTACAGTGGAGGAAATTTAGAGACAGAATGCTATGCTGCATTGGTTTCCTCTATCAGTTTTACACTGTATTTTGAATTTATTTGCATTCTCCTTTAGCCACCTTTCTTCCATGTTTTTTGGTCACCAGCTAATTTTGCTTTCATAAATATTCACATGATGGTTCTTTAGGGTGAGATCGATCCTGCTGGTCCTTGCCTCTGTCCACATACTGGCTTCATAGAACCACTCAGCCTAGTCCACACCCTTTGTTTAGCGGTGACAAAGCTGAGGCCCAGAGAATCTGGCCAAGGTCACAAAACAGAAGCACCACTGGCAGGGTTTCCTGGCTCAGTCCTCTTTTTCTTCTCTCACCAAGTGACTTTCTTTCCCTTCTTTCCCTGGTTCTATTTGCAAGCAACACACATTCCAGAAGCATCCTTTGTCTTTGATTTTGTAAACCTCCTTTTATTTGCTGAAGCAGTGGTCTTCCTCTTAAAACATATTGCAACCATTCTATAGGTCGAACTTTGCTTACTATCTGTGCTGGACTGTATTTGAGGTCTGAGGAATCTGGGGTAATTATGTCACCGCTTTTCTTCCATTTCCAGTCTGGCAATCAGGTAAATCAAGCATGATTTCCCTTCGTGAACCTATCTTGTCTTGTTGAGCCTGAACTTAATCATCATATACCAGGCGCTCTATCATCGCTGGCCTCATTCTTTCTGAGATGATAAAACTGGACAACCAAATTGAGTCAGCCTCCCAATGTTCCTACTAGGTATAGACAATGTGAAACTTCCCGGGGTTACTCAAAACAGTGAAGCTGAAAAAAAAAAACCCAGGTAAAATTAAAGAATGATGGTGATAACTCATTCAAGCACAACCACTGGAGGGCGCAAAATTTGTTACAATCTTTCTAAACTACTCAGTAAAAACTGTGGCTAGGATTTGGACCTTCTTGTTTTACTGTTTTTATTTTCTTTCAAAGCTGTTCTTTCAATATTTGGTTCTTATGATTCATTGCTTTTAGGTGAAATCATCTATAGATAGGGTCATATTGCCCTTTTGCTGTCTAAAATGCAGTTGCTGCCACCACTACCACTGTCTTCTCCAGTATATCAGTTATAAAATGAATAAATCACAATTTAAAAAATATGATTACCACAGTTAGTAATCATAAGAGATTTCAGGTCTTAGTGAATCCTACATACTGGTTAGGATTCCTTCCCCACATAAAAGTATCCTTTTAAGCATAATCTATTAAATATTAATTTTTCTTCAAAACAAGGTGATTTTTCTTTTCTTTTCTTTTAGATTAGAAAATATAGTTCATTTAGGAAATAAATTAGAGAGAGAGGGAGAAAGAGGAGACATACCTCCCCAAGGCAGGGGAGGCGGCCTAAGCCAGGAAACATGGCCTGGCCAGAAATAAGGTGATTTTTCAACATAAATATTTTATTTTAATGTGTTGTCATCTATTCACTTCTGAAAACACACACACACAAATGATGCCTAGGAGAGTTATGTCTTGAAACATGAAACATATTCTATCAAGAAAGTACATATAATAGTCCTGGTCAGCCTAAAAAAAACAGCACAGCTTCCAAAAACATTTAACACTCTCCAAGAGTCATTTAATATTTAGGGATACTGGTTCAGCAAGTGAGAATGAGTTGGTATATTCTTTTTCTTTTTTTTTTTTTATTCGGTTCCATGTGGAGTAAGCTCTATATGTAAACTATAATTACTTTTACCCCTTAAGTAAATCATATTCGAAGAATAAGAAAACAGATAGTTGAGAGACTTTTATGGTGCTTTGACTCTTCCTCTCTTTGACGTATGTTAGACTTTGAAGTAGCACTATTCATCCGTTCATTTAACCTATCGTGATGGCACACATGAATATATTTGAGATACTCGACAGATTCTAGAAATGGGAAAAGGAAGAAACAGCATTTCCTTTCCGAGGAACTACCATTAATAAATTAGTAAACAGAAGTCTAACTCACACTTCCTTTTCCCACTCTGATGAGACCCTATGACTCCACCCCTCTGTGATATCTGTTTCATTCCAGATGTTAACCTTTAAGAATCTGACTTAACTATATTCCCAAATTTAGTCAGCTCATCCTGGTGGCTCTTCTGAAAGACTCAGTTTCATTCCCTAAATATATTGGTCTGTGTATGTGTGTATCACTCTGCAAACTCTCTAGAAATGAATGATGTACATTTGTGACCTGCATGAAGCCTTTGCTTACATGTCACCTTCCCAACCAGGGCTTTCCTGACAGCCACAATGAAAATGACAAAAATGTCTCTGTCCGTGGCCCTTCATCCCTGCTCCGTTTTTCCACAGCACTTATCATGTCATAAAATGTTCTTTCTTATGATGTGCAATATTTATGACCTACCACACCCTGTTAGATCCATGAGGGCAGTTATCTTTACATGTTTGGGACACTGGTATACCCAAGCACCTGGCATTCAAAAATATTTGTTAAATGAGTGGATGTGAACGTTACACTTATGGATGAATTGGACTGTTTGAACACAAGAGAAGTCTTTGTATTCCACATTGCTTTCCCTATTCCATATACACAGTCTTTCTTTGAATAGTGACTTTATGTATATGATCTATAAACCACCCATCAACATGGAGTCAACACATTTTTAAATTTCCATGATAAGATATAGATTTATTTAAAATAGTACTTGCCCTACCAATCATTGTATACAAAAATCAACTCAAAATGGATCAGTCCTAAACATAAAGCCTCAAACTATAAGAATCCTAGAAGAAAGCGAAGACAATACCCTTATGCATATCTGAGTAGGCACTGAATTATTGACCAAGTCCCCAAAAGTGAATGCCATAAAAGCTAAGACAGACAAGTGGGACCCCATCAAACTGAAATGCCTTTGCACAGCAAAAGAAACCATCAAGAGAATAAAGATACAGCCCACAGAATGAAAAAAAAAATATCTGCAAATTATGCATCTGACAAAGGCCTAACATCCAGGATCTACAAGGACCTCAAATGAAGTGAAAGGAAAAAAAAAACCCAACAACCCCATTACAAAGTGGGCAAAGGACATGAACAGATACTTCTCAAAAGATGACATACAAGCAGCCAAACACATGAAAAAATGTTCAACCTCACTAATCATCAGAGAAATGCAAATCAATACTACAATGAGATACCACCTAACTCCAGTAATGGTGGCTATCATTAATAAGTCAAAAAAAAAAATCAACAGATGCTGGCATGGAGTGGAGAAAAGGGAATGCTTCCACACTGCTGTTGGGAGTGCAAACTAGTTCAACCTCTATGGAAAGCAGTGTGGCGATTTCTAAAAGAACTAAAAATTGACCTTCCATACAATTCAGGAATCCCACTCCTGGGAATATACCTGGAGGAACATAAATCATTCTACAAAAAATACACCTGTACATGCATGTTTATTGCTGCACTATTCACAATAGCAAAAACATGGAATGAATCCTACCGCCCACAAAAAGTAAGCTGAATAAAGCAAATGTGGCACATATACACAATGGAGAATTACACAGCCATAAAGAAGAACAAAATCATGGACTTCCAGCAAATTAGATGGAGATGGAGAGCAACATACTAAGTGAACTATCACAGAAACAAAGAACGGAATACTGCACGTTCTCACCCACAAGTGGACCTTCAAACATTAGCACATTAGTACAAGGGAGGGATTGGCAGTCACTGGGCACTGCCGGGGAGGAAGGGAGAGAGGGACAGGGGAGGGTGGGGTCACATGACAACACAAGGGGTATTTGGGTTATTACCAGGGGGAGTGAGGGCCAGTTAGAAGCCCAAACTTCAGCTGTATGCAGCCTACTTATATAGTTATTCCTCATTGTGCTCCACATTCTTGTAATAAAACAAAATTTAAAAAAGAGAAAAGTAAAGAAGAAATTGTCTCCTACTTTCTTTGAATTTTGTAAAGTAGCTAGTGTGGGGTTATCAGCTCCTAAATGCTCAGAGAGAGCTTGTTTGATAAATCATGCTTTTGGTTGGTAGTAAAAATATGCTAAATTTTAATTTTTAGATGTTTAAAATAAAATTAGACCCAGTTAACTAATACTGCCTCATGGCCAAAATATTTTGGAATGGCTGTTTAAAAAATTGACTATAGTTACTATAACTTGTACTTTTAGAAAGTAATAATAGAAATAATAATTATACTTTCACCTAGTATACTTGAGTTTGAGTTATTCAAAATATAACAGGCAGATGTATAGATATTTCACAAATTACTACGATATCCAAATTCAATGAACACTGTCTTACTTTGTTTACAACAGATGACATCTTCTCTTCCAAGAAAGCTGGTCCACACAGACAAAAAAAAAAAATCATAAATTAGCACATTAGCCTGAATTATATGTAATGATGAAATTGTTACTTCTTTCCTACAAAATGGCAATTTCATACGGTTCAACCTAATACTCAGAGAAGCTATATAAAGATTCAAAAGTGAGTAGGATGATTCGTACAAAATGACTCCCATGTTTACTGCGTCCATTATTCATAACAGCCAAGATATAGAACAGCCTAAGTGTCTTTTGATGGACCAATGAAGAAAAAAAAATGTAACAATGATTCTCTCTCTCTCTCCCTCTCTTTCTCTCTCTCTCTCTTTCTCCCTCCCCCCTTCCTCCCTCCTGTGTGTCTATGTGTGTTTCTGAGAATCAGCTCTAAAAAGGAACTGAGATCTTGCCATTTGTCACAATGTGAATGTGTCTGGGGGACATTATGCTAAGTGAAATAATCCAGACACAGAAAAAACATATATTGCACGATCTCACCTGTATGTGGAACCTGGAAAAAAAAAAACCACATTGCAAACATACAAAGATTGAGAACAAAACAGTATGACCAGATGTAGGGGTGGGGTGAGAAGAGAGGAAAGAGGAGAGTAGGTCAGAGGATACAATGTAGCAGTATGTCAAATGAACAAGTCTAGAGATCTCATGGACAACATAAGGACTACAGGTAACAAAACTGTATTGTACAAAAAACAGACAAAAAATCGCATGGTACCACATACATGTATATAATTATGACTTGTTAGTCAAAAATAATAACAACAAAACATTTTTAAGGTGTGATATATATCCACATAGTAGAATATTATTTAGCAATAAAAAGAGTGAAGCACTGATACAAGCTACAACACAAATGAACCTCGAAGACGTTATACTAAGTGAAAGAAGTCAGTTAAAAAAGACCATATATTTGTATAATTCCATTTATACGAAATCCATAGAAACAGAAAGTAGCTGCAGTGAGCTATTATCATGCACTCCAGCCTGGGCAACAGCACAAGAGTCCATTTTCTATATATATATATATATATATATATATATATATATATATATTACAGTATTTGTAGTATGCACCTGTTGAACCACAAAAATATTCATATTTCATTGAAAAATTTTGCACAGGTGGCTCTAAAAATAATATACTCATTTTTCTTTACTTTATCAATGTTTATATTTCACATAAATGTTTGTATTTCAAAGTAAAGTCAATAAGATAACATAAACGAAAAGAGAAAGCCAGAGAGAGGCTTTTTCTTACTGTCAGCTCTCAACATAAAGTGACGGCAATATAGTAAAATCGGTAGTTCAACAGCCATACTTAGATTTCATGCCTTTACCATCTCATTCTTTTACCAAGGTAAACTGAACCAAACTATTTTTTGAAAACAAGACCGCATGAACTGCAATGATTAAAAAAAAAGTTGCTTTTTCAATTCATAAACTTATAATCTCATTAAGCTTTAAGAACTATGTTGGGAATAGAAAGTTCTCAAGAGACTGAAAAGAAAACTATAATAGTAGAACAGAACCAGATGTGGTGGCTCATGTCTGTAATTCCTGCACTTCAGGAGCCTGAGGCAAGAGGATTACTTGAGCCCAGGAGTTTGGTGAGCCATGATCATGCTACTACACTCCAGTCTGCATGACAGAATGAGACCTTGACTCAAAAGAAAAGAAAACTATATGTAATAAAACTACTGGAACTCTCATTCTTTGCTGGTGGGAGTTTAAATTAGTACAACTACTTTGGAAAACTGTTTGGCAGCATCTAGTGAAACTAAATGTATGTCTACCTAATGACCCAGCAATCCAATTCTAGGTAGACACCCAAGAGAAATGGGTATATATGCCACCTAAACACCTCGACAAAAATGCTCTCAGTGGCTTTACTCATAACAGCATAAAATTAGAGACCACCCCATTTTTATGAAGAGTAGAATGAACTGTGACATATTCAGATTGCGAATTACTACACACAAAAAGAAAAGAAAAAAATACGATTACAGGCAAATACTTAGATTAATCTCACAGGCAAAATGATGGTAAGAGAAGCCAGGAACAAAAGAGTACATACTGTATCATTTCATTTATATGACAATCACACCCTAGGCAAAATGAATATATAGAGATAGAAGTCAGAATAGTGTTTACTTTTGTGGGGACAAGGTTGAGAGATTATACTGACTGGGAAGAAGTATAAAATTGTCTTGACCTGAGTGGTAGTAAGTTGGGATGGGGGGGTGAGTACTCTTAATGTACGTTATATTTTAATAATAATAACAAATATTATGGTGCCATTGGTTTAGAAACTCTTTGTTCAAAAGTCTTAGGATCTACAGTGAATATTATGCACAAAAATTCTTGTATGAGCATACATTTTGCAAACATACCATATAACCATGACTGCATAAATGAAGACCATAACAATAACTATCTGTGTGTCAAATAAACAAGCTTTAAGTACTTGTTTTCCCTAGTAGCAAGAGGGCATTTTACATTGGCTTTTAATAAATAAATGGCCAACTGTGAAGTAAAAAACCATGATATAAAAAACTGAAATAAAATGGGTATTTTAGGAACATAGCAACAAGTAAAAGTTTTGTGTATAGCAACCCTTATGGAGCTACACTATTATGACAAAAGACTGGATAGTTAAGATGCTTTCCATATTGTTGCTTTCACAAAAATCACTTGCCCATTGACACCCACCATAATCATGAGTTTATTTCCGGAATCATCTACTTCTCATCCAACCTAAATATTACACTTCCTTTTTGGTTCATTTAAAGTTCTCCTCTTTCACAATGAATTCCAAAATTCCCATAGTACTTAATGTCATGAAGCTTTTTCCTTTCTCAGAATTGCCATCTTGCCAAAACAAAACAAAAACAAAAATAGAAACATAATACTTACTGTAATGCCTATTTTTATATATGGCCTTGGGTTGTTTTTCAGTTGTTTACATTCAATTATTTTTTTCTAATAATCACCAATTTTAAAAGCACGTAACATGATTCCGATAAAAACGATTAAGAACCTATAAAGTACCAATCTTTTTTAGTATATTATTTCATTCAACAATTCTGAGAGTTATGTAACTCTATTTTACAGTTAAGAAAACAGGTCCAATTATGTTTAGTAAAGTGCCCAAGGAAACACAGCTGGTAAGTGGTAGAGTAGAAATTCAATCCCTGAACTTCTCAGTTAATTAGTTTGTAACTCAGCCTAACACTTATAAAGTAACAGAAGAGGAAGAGATAAACATAGAACTAAGAATTTTCCACTTACATTTATAAGATATCAAAACAGGAAAGGATAAATTTAAAACAGAATTAAGATTTTTCTGTTTTTCTAGGACAGGTAGTTTAAGATCGACGACTTATTATGTAAGTACGCTGTGCGTAAAAGAGATTGGATTCGAAATACAGATTTTTACTTTCAGAATTACTTAGATTCTATCAGTTCATATTTAAATAATGTGTACGTGTGAACACAAACATTGTAGTTTAGGAGGACATCATAATTTTATTTACTACCTATGTAATCTATGTTTGGCAGAAACTATGGAGTCATGAGTGAGCTGTATGCACATGTGTTTTTTAAGGAACTTCATTATTTGACAATCTGGGATTCTTATATTTGTTTTCACACATCTTGTTGAAATGAACTCATATCTTAGAAGTATAGGTAATAGTAAAGTACATGTCTTAACACAATCAATCACTATCTTTATTTTATTATATCAAGTGAGAAATCATCGAATATCATGGTGAATCTTAAAGAATACATCAGAAAACATCATATCAATATTGTATTTCAATATCATATTGTGCAATCTATGTCTTATATAAGTTAACACTTTTTTCAATAGTTAAATTTTGGGTGTGGAACACTTTCTTTAAATAACTGTTCTTTTCATGAAGTCTTTCCTCAGATATTGCTTTCCCAATGAGGAATCCACTGACCATCCTGTTTAATATTTCAATCTATAATTTCTACTTCCAATTCCTTTCATTTTATTTTGCATAATGCTTATGACTTTCTAATATATGATATTATTTATTTATTTATTATGTTTCTTCTTTACTGTCTCTCTCTCCTGATTCATTTGTAAGCTTCAGGAAGATAGGACTCTTTGCCTGTTTTGTTCACTAATATATTCCAAGTCCCTAGAACTGGGTCTGGGACATAACTGGTACACAATAAGTACTCAATAAATATTTTTTCATACATGCATGAATAATCAGAATAATAAAGTAATATAATATATACTAATAAACATATAAAAAGCATTAATTACCTCATCCCCCCCAATTTTTAACTCTGAGTTTAGAGTTTCAGATATCATAAGGCAAAACATGGAGTGAAAGTATTTCATTTAGTGTGAGTCTTGGTTAACTATTTAAACATACAAATTTTAGCCTTTCATTTTTGACACATTTATAGCCATTTTGAATACCCTTTCTCCATTTACTTCAAGCTTTTAAAATATTTCCCTGCTTTTTTTATTTTTACAAAAATTTTTCTAGCAGTTTTTCTTATCTACTAGTGAGTCCCTAGTTTTAACTAGCAAATTTATTTTCATCCGTCTAATAAC
This sequence comes from Tarsius wallacei, assembly GCA_963574415.1. Taxonomy (NCBI): domain Eukaryota; kingdom Metazoa; phylum Chordata; class Mammalia; order Primates; family Tarsiidae; genus Tarsius; species Tarsius wallacei. Next base: position 22,446 of record CAUYQG010175293.1, on the reverse strand, counting down.
CTAAATGTTAATACAAACTACTTTCTTTCACTACTGGAAAGAAACAACCAGCCTATAGGCAAAACATATTTACAAGAAATGGGCAAACCATAAAGGAAAATTAAGAGAATTCATGTGGATAATTACTTTACTAAATAATAGTTTCATTGAGCAATCAGTCAAGCAGAACCATCTTCCGGAGCCATGAATTTCTTGGCTGATCTTCCTAAAAGCGGGAAATGAACTTTCATTTTATCAAATGTGTCCACAAGCGGAGCCATTACAATTTAATGAAAGACTGGATAATGGCACAGCATCAAATGCTACCCAATGCTACACTGCATGACAGTACATCTAAATTCCTGATTTGTTTTTGAAAATGACCAAAATGAGTTATTTTGTTTACTGTTCTCCAAGCTGTGAAGATTGATGCATTTCTCTATTCTAAGCATTTGTCATTCCTTCAGTCCTCAGCAACTGCCTAGAATTGGAGAGCTAGCAGTACTGGAGAGGTCAGCTTGTACCAGTTCATCCATTTAATTTCATCTTTAACCTTACCACCAGAGTATTCTGTAAAGTTCTCAACTCTGCAAGATCCCACAGCATTTTCTTTCAGTGTCTAATATTTCCAGCTCAAATGATATAATGTCTACTGTAATGTTTTAATAAATAAAATATCAAATGTGTAATGATTCCTGAAGAGGTATATATGAATTCATTTTGTGAACAGTTGAAATTCACATTCACTAGTATGTGAAATCCATACTTATTCTCTCAACTGTTCAGGGAACAGTGTTCTCTAGGATTGTGGCCACCAAGAATTACACATATAATTTCTTAGTTTCTATCTTCCTCTTCCTCTAGTCCTTGTATCAAGATTACAACAAAGACGAGAGAAAGGAATTAATTACCTACGTGGCTGTTTATTCATATGTATTTTAGTAAAACAGAACCACAACATACTGAACATTTTGAATGCCTTCAAATGTTACATCAACAAGTGCAAGAAAGCTTCAAGTTCTGCTCTTGTTTGGAACTGAAGAATATAGATGATGAACATCAAATTCCTAGTGTGAAAAGACAACAGGAATTTGGATAGAGAGTGGAGATACTGTTTCCAGTTCAATTAAAATTTCATCTTATCATTAGATTTCTAAACTACAAGAGATTTTAGGTAAAAATACATATTGGCTTTTAAATCAAAGGAAAATATAATACATGTGTAATGTCTATATATGTAGGTTTCTTCTCAACAGTATCATTAAGTTGACTAGAAAGAGTTCATGTTAAGTTACATTTATAGTAGTATCATTTTCCATAGTTTTGTGGCTTTTTCCCCCTTTTGCTTCCAGTAGAAAACATGTAATTGAAGAAATAAGTGTTTTATTTAATATTCCGTAAAAAAGAACTCAAAATTATTTCTAGGCATCTTCCATCTACTTTCACTTGTATTTCAAATGGAATGTAAAAATATGATTTTTGCAAAAATAGCAATTGTAAAAATCTGGGCCAACAGATCTGTCTGGGAAAGAAATTTCCACATTTCTAGAATCACTTACTTTTTTCTTAAACTACCACACTCTTGGGTTTTGCTTTTTCCTTAATTTCCCATTATCTTTGTTTTGCCTACCCTTTTCCAACTCTTTCTTCTGCTTTTTACCCCGAAGTCATGGGAAGCACAGTCAAGGAAACAGAAAAATATTTAAGGAATCATTTAAATAAAGTTTTGTCTACATAGGCCTTTGCTTTCATGTTAGTTAGGGACACACTCCATGTATTTTACATCATTTTCTTTTTCTGTGATATCTGGTAGACTCTCTCCACTGGTGTACAATAAATGATGTTAATCTGTATTGAGGGTGTTGACCTAGAAAAAAAATGGAATAAGAAATGGAGGGGGGATACATTGTTACTGCAGTTGTCGTATGTAGTATTGCCAGATGGTATCGATTGATTTTGAATCTAGTGGAGAAAGAAGGAGAAAGAAAGAAGAAAGGAAGGAGAGAGGAAGGAAGGGAGGGAAAGAGAGAGAGAGAGACGTGGAAGGAAGGGAGGAAGGGAGGGAGGAAGGAAGGAAGGAAGGAAGAAAGGAAGGAAGGAAGGAAGAAAGAAAGAATCAAATGATGAGTTTACAGACATTTTCTACCGAAATGCTATGAACACATGCATGACATATTAGAAAAAAGGACAGATGCCTCAATGACAGGTTCTTTTTTAGTGGCAAGGGGTGCTTATGATTTTCTTATAGTTTCTCATTTTAACTTGGAACTGATCAACATAATGTATTATTGATTGATTGGTTGATGAGAGAAGGGGATGTGAAGCTTGTTAAGAAATGCACAAAGAAAAATTGAGAAATCAGTACTCATGACATTCAGTTAAAAGCTAAGTGCAATGAAAGAAAAACATATTTTCCAACGGGGGAGAAAAGGAAAGCAAAGGATAGTTGCAAAGCTGATAAAATAGCACAGTAACACTAAGACTGATTCAGCACTATTTGTACATCACTTGAAAAAAAGAAGTAAATATAAACTTATGGTGTGTGTTAGGAGAGTTAAGACAAACCAGAAGAAAAAAGAAGAATACAGGAGATAGGAAGCAAAGAGTTAGAGAATCAAGGATTTTGGAAGCAAATAGGGTTTCACTTATAAACCGCTGAGCCAGTCTGACAGGTAAAGCAGGCTGAGTCACTTGAAAGATCTTATTCAATGGCTGGCATTACTGAATGCCCAGTTGGGTCTGAATGGGAGTAGTTTAAAACAGAGACATTGTTCTAAAGAAGTCTTTAGTTTCACGTGCCTTCCAACACAGCCTTAAAAATCGTGAACAGCATCAATATTCAGCAGCTTCCTGCAATCAGTATTATCCCACAATTCGCGAGATAAAGCAAGTCCTTGACTGAGAGTATTTTACTTTGGGTGACTGGCCATCTACTCAGGACTTACATGTATTGATGATATGCAAATCAGTTCAGTTCAGTCTCATCACAGCATAAATTAAGTGCATCCATCTTTAGGATTATCTTGGAAAGAGAGAATGTCACCTTCAATAGACCTGTGGCCTAGAGGTGCATAGCCAGCAGTCGCTGAGTGAGAGAGAACAAAAAGCAGACAAAAAGTGTTTAATTCCTATTGACTGGCTGGTTGCATTCTTCTTTAGATTAAATGCTTTACTACTTACATTTTTTTAAAAAAATCTTTTCTTGGAAGAATTCTTGTTAAACATCTGTGCAGCCAGATAAGAGATTCAAAGGTAGCATTTGATAAAATACCCTGATACTGCACATAAGCAAATAACAGGAGGAAATCTGAAATGGTAACCTTTGTATAAAGAGTGCACATTTCTTTGAAAATTATGCTATCACAGGACAGATGTTTTGCACTAGTGAAGATGGATTTGTGACTTTGTCGCACTTTCTTAGTAACTTAGGTTAATTAACAAAGAGCTAATAGCCCCAGAGAGAAAGATCACAATGTTGAATGATAATTATGAAAGAAAGAAAATAACTTTGGGTAAGAATGTACCTATGATATTTTAAAGGACTCACAAATCATGGTTGGAAGTAGCTAACTGAAGGCACTACAGATATAACTCACTCAATAATGTAACTTAAGAGATATTTTCCATTAAGTTTTTGATTCCTCCCTGTACATGTTGTTCAAGCAGCTTAAAACAGTAGTGGTGGAAAAGAGTTTTTAAAGTATGGGTTTAGGCTGGGCATGTGTGGCTCAAGAATGGCATCTCTACCGGATAATGCAATGAGGGCATGTTGAAGCAGGGGGATGGAAATACAGCTCAGAGATAAAAGGAAATAAATTAAAATAACGCAAAACAAGAGAAGGGATTTCTGTGGTCAGATAATCATGTGCCCCCAAAAATTAGGTTTATGAGGCGCTCAGGGTCTGGAGCAGTGGTTCACACCTGTAATCCCAGCACTTTAGGTGGCGGAGGAGAGAGGATTGCCTGAGTCCACAGGTTTGAGACCAACCTGGGCAACTTGATGAGACATTGTCTCTACAATAATTCAAAAAATCAGCCAGGCGTGGTGGTATGCGCCTGTGGTTCCAGCTACTTGGAAGGCTGAGGTAGAAGGATCGCCTGAGCCCAGCAGGTTGAGGCTGAAATGGCTGTGAGTGTGCCACTGCACTCCAGCTTGGGTGACAGAGTGAGATTCCTATTAAAAAAAAAAAAAAGAGGCACTCAATTCATTGAACTTTTGGTTCAAAATAACAACCACAATGTTATGAGGTGAGACACTGCCATTGCCCCCAACACTATCTTTTGGGGAGAGATTTTGAAAGACTATGGCTGTGGCTCACATGTTTGTTAATTTTTACTCCAAAAGGCTGTCTTAAAATGAAGACTACAGGCCTCACCTCTGTTTGATTCAATTCAGAAGTCTGGAGGTGAGTCATGAGTATTTATTATGAGCACCCCAGGTGATGCTCATGCCATTGGTTCATGGAATAAAGTTCAGAAAAAAAACACTAGCACAGAGAATTAAAAATAACAGAAATAAATTATTTCCTCACCAAATGCAAAAGTTTTTGGTTTTTGTGCTAATGAAACCAACAGAGACTTCCAAAAGTGGGATGCAGGCATCAAACTGTGTGTGAATATGAATTTATACCAACAACAAAGTGAATTATATCAACGTCTCCTACACTTAAATATTATATTAAACTTAGAAATTCACTTTTTAAAGAACACATTTTATTGCTTCCCTTTCTTTTTCTTTTTTTTTTTTTTTGAGTTGGAGTCTTACTCCATCACTCAGGCTGAAGTGTTGTTGCACGCTTACGGCCAACCCAGCATTCACCTGCTGGGCTCCAGCGATCCTTCTACCCCAGCCTTCCAAGTAGCTGGAACTACAGGTATGCACTACCACGCCCCGCTATTTTTTTATTTATTGTAGAGACGAGGTCTTGCCAAGTTGCCCGGGCTGGTCTCGAACTCACCGGCTCAGGAAATCCACTCGCCTCGGCCTCCCAAAGTGCTGGGATTACAGGCTGAGCCACTGAGCCCAGCTCTATTTTTCTATTTAATTTTCCTTCATCAATAACTGTAAGCAGTAATAAGAGGTACAATCCTGAAAAAAAATACTTCATTCAAGGACATTTTAAGATAAACTGACCTTCATTTCACCTAGATTCTTGAGACAAATAAAGATACAAAGAGGATTTTAATATTGTATTTATGACATATACTTTAAATAACATCTACAAATATTGCTCATAAAATTATACAGTTGCCTTCCCCATTCTGGCCGTGTTTCTATTATCTAGTGCAAGTTTTGCATTTGATGTTTGTAAACTCGTAGCCACTGGAAAGAAAAGCTTACTCTTTCGACAGCAAAGCAACAATAAGGTGAAGAAGACACTTGTCTATGTCAGATAAAAATACAAAATTACTTTAGTTTTCATAAGGCTTTATCTTGGCTGAGAGCCAAAACCTCTTTTAGGGACTTGGGGATAACACAGCCAGAGCACACAAAGGGATATGCCCATGTATCTATTGGTCTGCAGAGGCTGGGGCTAATTATGCAAGTTGGGAAATCCAGGCACACTGCTGTGAGAGGCCAAAGGATCTGAACTAGAGGGTGGGTTGGGGAGGGGGTAGCTATGGTGGTGTCCTTGCTCTTAAACCAGATTCTGAAGGGAGATTGTTCCTGTGGGTCTCTCTAGACGATAACGAGAAATAAGATTAAAATGAAGATTAAGGGCCTCACCTCTGTGTGATTCAATTCAGAAGTCTAGAGGTGAGTCATGAATATTTATTATAAGCACCCCAGGTGATGCTCATGCTGCTGGCTCATGGAATAAAGTTTGGGGAAAAACAAACAACAACAACAACAACAACAAAAACACTAGCAAAGAGAATTCAAAATAGTAGAAATAAATTATTTCCTCATCAAATGAAAAGTATTTGTCTTTTGTGCTAATGAAACCAACAGGGGCTTCCAAAGGTGCTTCAGTAGAAGACTAGGCATTTTTTTTTTAGCATTGATTTGTATTAGCTCTTTTAATTTTCAAAGCAACTCTGTGAGGTGGTTATTATTATAATATTATCCCTGTGTTATGCCAAGGAAACGAGGACACAGGAACATTAAGCCACTGGATGTGATCTAAGTTCATATGATTTTAAACTACAGGTATGCCTTTAAAACTGCATTCTAATATTATTTGCTCCCATACATTCTGAATGCAATCTAAACTGCTACTACAGCAGCAAGGTGGCTAATGACCTTGCAGAGGTTAATGTTTAGCATCTCCATGCTTCTGCTGCAAATTCTGACAACAGACCCACATCAGTAATGTGCTTAATATTAATAATCTGGGACCCAGGGAGCAGTGGAATATCCAAAGAGAACAGCTTTAGTAACTTATTACTTAGTTTTTAAAAATTTCCTGAGACGTATGGATAACTACCTTTGATGATTCAAGTTTTAAAAAATGAAATCTACTCCCAATTTTCAAAAACTGCCATATACTTTAAGGCTAAAGAGTCAAGAAAGGAAAAGCTTTGTGTTTTAGTACTTGAGCAGGCGTGGAATCATCGTTGGCCTTTTGGGGTATTTCTGCTGGGTAGGGTTTGTTGTGACACTATGGGTTCTTTTGACTCACCACAGAAAAAAATTTTAGAGAGAATCTAAGTATAGTTTAAGATAGAATTTATTAGAGAGAAAGAGGAATGCCCGATGAGCATGAGCATCTTTGAGGAAGAAGCTCTACATATTTTTACAATTATTGAGCTAACCATGAACTAGGAGGGCAGGTTCCAGGTACCTGATCACCATCTCCACCTTTGATAACCACATATCTCCACCTTTGATGATCTAAGAGGATGAGCTTTTCTTAGAACATCAGGTCTGTACTTGGGGCAATTCTCTGTTGTTTCTGTGATCTGCACTGGTAAATTCACATTCCAGCCCACATGGTGATCAATGCCCGTCAGTTGGGTGGAGGTCGTGTACCAATAAGAAAGACATCGGAATGCTGACCCTATTTTAATTCAAACTGCCTACAAGAAACTGATCTATGTCTAACCTGTACTGCATAACCTGCCTCAGTGTCTGTTTCAGCTTTTCTGCTGCTTCATATGATGTTGTTTGTATCAGCTCTTTTTCAGACTGAAGATACCTCCAGTGCATAGGTGCCATTGCAACTCATGTGCTCCAGGTGAAAGGAGAAAACGACATTTCATCCTTTTAAATCACAAGATGCCCAGAGCAAATAACTAAATTAGAGATAGAGCCTTGGGCATCATAATGAATTCCAAGATATAATATTCAGAATTCCATATATCACATTTGCTTTTGAGTTAAAGCATACCTTCTTAAAAACACTTCTGATAATTAAGCAATTATATTATGTTTATTTCATTTTGGAAAATTTGTTTCAGCTCTGTTAATTTGGGGAACATGTGTTCATCCTTCATGACTCCAAAGTATAAGGAATCCTGTAATTGTATCCCTGGCACCTCAAAGAATACAGGTACTTCATCAATGTCTCATATTGAATTGGTGAACCTGGCTAATACAGACAGTCACGAAAGCTTTAAAAATACGACACCTCAAAGGAAGGAAGTTAAAGAAACTTCTAACAGCCAGGCGTGGCGGCTCATGCCTGTAATCCCAGCACTTTGGGAGGCAGAGGGGATAGGATTGCTGGAGGCCAGGAGTTTGAGACCAGCCTGGGCAAGTTGGCAAGACCTTGTCTCCACAATAAATCAAGAAAAATTAGCCAGATGTGGTATTGCATGCCTGTAGTTCCAGCTACTTGGAAAGTTGAAGCAGAAGGATCACCTGAGCTCAGCCGGTCGAGACTGTGGTGGCATCTGTACCCCAACCTGGGCAAAAGAGTGAGACTCTGACTCAATAACAAACAAAACAAAATGAAACAAAAACTCATAAAATTACATTAGAAAATATAGCTTGAAGAATGCGTGAGTCATTTGTTGATTGGATGGTTTTAAATTTTCCAAATATTGATAAGAAGTGATAACTTTTTAAAACATTGCTATTTAGGCATTGTAAGTAATAAGAACAAGAGCTAATAACTGATGAGTGCTTATGGTATTTGCCTATACTATAGGAAGCACTTAGCACATAGTAATAGAACCTTATAAGTAAGGTTCTATTATTTGCTCTATTTTATTGATGGGCAAGTTGAGACACAGAGAGGTTAGATAGCTTCCCCAAGGACAAACTGCTAGTAAGTTGAAGCGCCTTCATGAGCCATATGATCTGGCTGAGATTCTCCATGAAGCCAATGGTTTTCTGCATGTAGACTGAATTAATTATGGGAATAGTCCATTCTGTTCAGTGTTAGAAATTGGGAGATTCTTTAAACAGCTGAAACAAAACACTACCAAACCCAATCACCTTCTTTGCCAAGCTCAGCCTGCCAACATACACACACAGGCATTTAAAATTCCCTCATCTGAATTTGATACAAAACCAAAAAATAAAGTACATTTCAATACAGATCCCATCCTTTGTACTTTCCTTTTTTAGCCTGGCTTCATATAAAAAAAAAAAAAGTGCTTGGAAAACCACTGAGTCTCTGTGTGTGTTTTCCTTACTCTATCCTCATACTTCCTTTTACCATCATGGTCAAAATAAATAGTCCTGGTGAAGTGAACAAGAAAAGAAAAGAATAGTTGTTTCCTGGACATATTTTGTTTTCATTCCCTGCTATGAATGGGATGCTAAGCATCACCGGTGTACCCATCTCCGTCCCCTGTGCAATTTATTGTAGCCTATTATCTCACAGGGGAATTTTTAAAGTTTTCATCTGAGAGTAAAAAGTGAAACAACACAAGCAGCAAAGCTTGTACATTAAACTGAATATTTATAGACAAATATAAAATGAAATGATGCTCAAATTGGTATGCTTCTGATTTGTAATAAGAATCACAGAAAGCAAAACAGTCCATTTGCCCACAAAGAAACCCAAAGATGTCGTCACCACACCAGCTCCTTAGAAGTGGTGCATAAGTACTGCATCAACTGGGGAAAATACAAGAATTTACATATTTTCAGTTTTCAAAATCTCAAATTCTCTAAATCACACTGCTCTTTTTAGAACTTACTAAAGAAATGTAAGAAAAGTAAAAACAGAAAAAAATTGCAAAATTATGTTTTGTTTCTTCAGATAAATGTTTCCTTAAAAAAAAATGTATTACAAAATAAAATACTTTGTGCTTTCCAACCTGAAGTTGTTGTTGTTGTTGTTGTTTTGAGTTGGAGTCTCACTCCTTTGCCCAGGCAGGAGTGCAGTGGTACGCTCACTCATGGTCACTCCAGCATCAACCTGCTGGGCTCCAGCGATCCTTCTGCCTCAGCCTTCTGAGTAGCTGGAACTACAGGCATGTGCTACCACACCCAGCTATTTTTTTATTTTATTGTAGAGACGAGGTCTCGTCAAGTTGCCGGGGCTGGTCTCGAACCCGCGGGCTCAGGAAATCCACTCGCCTCGTCCTCCCAAAGTGCTGGGATTATAGGCTGAGCCACCGAGTCCGGCCTGAAGTATTAAATAAGAAAGCAATTTAGGGAAGAGGTGAGATTACCGTTCACAGCCTGGTCAACTGTTCTGTTTAGTCTCTTCAAGTCTTAAAACAAGGAAGGATTCACACTGGATCTGACAAAGCTAGCTTATTTATCTCCTTCATCCTCACATGTGTCCTGGTCTTCTACTTATTTTCTAAACACCGAGAGACTTACATTGGGGCTTCTATTTAGCATTGCTCAGAATAAGCTGAATGATTGTCTGATGACACTAATAACAGACGTGACAGCATGGTGCTTCCTGTCTTACCCAGTACTTTCACAGCAATGATTTAATTTTGTTTTAGAAGCAATGGCACCCCAGTCTTGGTTTTTTAGTATCATTTATCACTGAAAGGAAGCAGAAGCCCTTAGGAAAAAACATGACTGACCCCAAGTGAGGGACAGAGAAAACACAGAGACCCTGGACATCTCATTGTGCCAGAAAGCAGGGAAGTGCTGAAGGACTGACTAATGGGGATTGTCAAAAGGATACTGCTACTGCCTCGGAGGGTCTCTTAGGAGTCATCTTTGAAATTTTGGGCATCAAATATAATCATGATAGTATTAGATTATAAGACATTGACTAAAAGAAAATCCATGAGTCTATAGTGGTACTTTAACAGAGGAAAGAAGGGCAGGAGGGAGAGAGAAGGAGAAACACTAGAGAAAAAAAGGAGTGGTGGAAAAGTCTTCTTTAGAGAAGAATGCTAGCTAATATGAGTAGAAAGATGCCTTTTTTGCTACAGAGGTGGAAAGGTACTTTTAATAGTCAGTTGCTGGAAAGTCCCCAATATGATCCGTTTGGTTATTGCCTTCCATTCCCAAAATATATACTCTGAACCTAATCAAGAGTAAGCAAATAAAAAGTTCCAAAATGTGGGACATTCTATAGGATACCTGGTCTGGAATTTCTGGAAATAGTAATGTCATAAGAAAAAAGGGGAAAACAAACAAATAAACAAACAAAAAAACAGGCCTCTCTGCAAGGTTAAAGAATATTAAGAAAGTATGGCAATTTTTTTATTCTTGAATTAATTTTTTTTGAATCAATATAAAACATTATTAGGACAACTGGGAAAACTTGAATGTAGGTTATATATTGGATAATAGTACTGAATAAATGCTAAATTTCTTGGCTCTGATAATAGCATTGTAGTCATGAGAATATCTGGGTCTTTAAAGATACAAAATAAAGTATTTAGATGTAAAGTATCTTGCAAATGGTTCAGAAGAAAAATGAATTTGCATATATATTTACATATGCAGATATGTGTTTATGTACATGTATATATGTATACATCTTTTTGAATATATAGATAGGAGAGGTAACATTAGCATGTCACCATATTAACAATTAGCGACTCTATTCTTTGAACTCTTCTGTAGCTTTAACATTCAAACTAAAAAATTGGGAGAAGATATTGTTTACGTTCCAAATGGCTCATGATAAAATGGGAGAACGGCACAAATTGTCTAGAGTTCAATGTGGTAAACTCTGACATGAGTTTTTAATAAGAAACTATGAGCACACAGAGGAGGATGAGCTAGATCCTAATTCCTGGCCCTGAGTCCTCATCCTGGGCTTTTCTCACTCTTACACTGCTCTTGGACTTGAGTCATTAAAGACTCTTTCATCTTTCCTCCCTACCTCACCTCAGCCTCTTACCTTTAGCTGCCTAATAAAAGGGACCTAGTCTAAGCTGAAGACAATCTGGCCCATTCTCAGTCCCCAGACTCCTGGGGACCCAGGGTTGTTTCCGGATGCCAGAACCAGGGACTCACTTTACAGATGACTCTGGTACTTGTAAACCCACTTGGAAAAAGACCTCAGTGAGACTTCCAGTGGTGCCAGATGCTGAATTTGAACCGCAGCTGTACTGGACAAGAGCCCTCCCATGTGGGCATATTTACACTCCATAACCAAGTTGGAACAGAGCAGTTGAAGCAGAAAAAAAAAAAAAAAGAAGGATTTCCTGCTCTCTACCCCCATAGTATCTGTGTAGAACCAGTCAGTATTCTTTTCTTTTTCCAGATAAATAACAGATATCATTTTGCCATTAGACTCATAGCCTGGACTGAAGTTTAAGTCTTCTCAAAATAGTCGACATGTTGATATTATGTGAGGCAGCATGAGGATGCCATGAATCTGTCATCTGATCTCTCAGTTTGAAGCCATAAGATCCAAAGATTCAGATAAACCTGAACAGTATTTTATTAAATGTATTTTGAATTAACAGCGAGTGTGAGATCACAGATTTTTTCCAAAACCTACTGAATGCTACTTACTTTTTAACAATGCTAAATTATTTTTAATAGTTCAGAAGAAAGAACAACATCTTCTGTTAAACTAGAAGATTCCAAAGATATTTGTTTCCTTACCTGGAGGACAAAAGTGCTTGATAACTCATTCACTGACCCAAATAATATATAATTCTAATATATACATATAGCAATAACTGCATTTCATTTAGGAGAATGATAAGCATTATGCACACATTATTGTTTTATTTTTACAATGCTTATTAAAAAAATAATTTCAAAACTAGTCACATCATGTTTTACATGTGGTTTAAGAATTTTTACAAAGCAGATTAGAACAATGTGGTGTCAGGTTGCCACTAGCTGAAATTCAATATTTCTTTCCATTTTTATTCTTTCTTTCACTGTGTGTTCCTCTTTTTTTAAAAAAAAAAAACCAGATTATATTGCCAGGCATGTATGTGCACGCACAAGGGAAGGTGTAGGTGTTTTACTACGAAATACGGTGCCAATTTTTTGATCCCTGTTTCTCACTAAACAGCAGAGGGCAGAGTTGTAGCACTTACTATGTGCCAGAAACTGTGCTAAGCACTTTGCAGGGTTTACATCATACAAATTTAGGAGTCGGGTACTATTATTGTCTCCATTTCACAGATAATGAAACTGAGGCACACAGAGTGACCTGACTTGCTAAGGCAACAGAGCTAATACGTGGTATAACCATAAATTATCAAAAGAAAGAATGCCCGAAAGTTTTCACTTTCCAATTTCTTCTCAAGCAGAAAATCTGGCTTTTCCAGAATTAGCCTCATCAGTGGGATACTTCAAACACAGCCACTAGACTTTGTCTGCTTCTGAATATCAGGCCAGTTACAAACTGCAGGAGTTGAGAGTGTGATTAGATTTTGTAATTTCTCCCTGAGTGAAGAATGGTAGTAGAATACTGGTATTTCTCAGTTTACAAAGAAAAATATTAAATATTACTTGGGTTTCCTGACAATACCAAAGGAATCTATTTAACTCGTGATGTGTTTGAATCATAATACCAATCTGAGATGGTAGCTCTATGCCTGGAATAATCTAACAATTAAATAAAATTATGAAATTCACAGCAACCTAGATAGACTTAGAATCTATAATACTGAGAGAACTATCACAGAAACAAAGAACTGAGTATCCCATGTTCTCACTTATAAGCGGACCTTGAACAATTATTGTAATAGAAAAGTATTGGCAGTAGTGGAAAACTGCCAGGGGAGAGTGGGGCAGAATTTGCAGTATCGGGAATAGGCCTGGTGGGGTTGGGGTGGGCCAGGCAGGCGGGAGGGGGGAGGAATGGTGGGAGCACACCTCATCAACAAGGATACACGCATAATTAACATTTGTATACCTAACCCTGAATTTTACCCCATCTTTAAAATTCATAAATAAATAAGTAAATAAATAAATGTGTTGGATGAATAAAGGAAAGATACTTGGGCTGTAAGGAAATAAAGCAAAATTTCTCTTTTAAGTCCTTAGTATTGAACATTTACAAGTAAGTTTATTACTAAGAAACTGAACTTTTCCTGTAGTTCTGTATGTTCTTGGGGCTAATTCACTTTACCCCCAGCCCAATCAGAAGACTAAATAAATAATTTTATACAAGTCTTTCCATCGTCCCACAATTTTCCATAATACTAAACTTCCCATCTTTCAGCCGCTATTAAAATTGCACCCCCATCACAGATTCCACCTGAAATGTTGAAAAAAAAGTAAACAAATGACTGAACTGAATGGATGTTTGCTAGCACCTTGGTTTTCTCAGAATACATGCATTTTTTTTTTAAAAAAGTGAAATAAAATGCTCGTTTAGCAAACAAATTCTACCAAATGAACCTCCATGATTGAATTCTAGACAGTAACACAGAAACAAACATATAAAACACACGAACAAAAAAAAAAGACATAAGGTTGTAAAAATAAAGGATAATCAGGATTATGTTAGGCAGTGAGTAATCTTTTGCTGTCTTTCCACATGAATTGCCTATTACTTTCTAATTCTTTAGTTCAGTGAGCCAGGACTTATTATTATACTTGTCCACTCAATGGCTAACCTTAAATTCTTTCCGACAATGTAAATCCTATCTGGAACAAGGCAGAAAGTATAGGTAAGTAAATAAATAAATATTCATGTATATAAAGATTATTAGACAGTCATTGCCTGTTTGAATTCTATGGTATCAGTTTACCTGCTATCAAAATGAGTCTAAAATTTTAATCCCAGAAGAAACTTCTGTTAACTCACAGTGGTACCATGGTTATATCAGTCTGAATACTACACCCTCAGGCAGAGGGAGAGTAAAGAGAGCAGTATACACACAACTAAAATATAGGAAACATATGGCCAAAGCAGTGGGTTGAATTTGGAGGGGACGGAACAAGCAGGGGATTCCTCCTGGAGACAACCTAGCTGCTGTGGGGTACAGGCTGAGCCAAGCCAGGATCTGGTGGGGAGAGGTTAGATACAAATACCCAAAAGACTGAATTTAAATGCTTCATTAGAGCACAGAGGTAAGTATTAAGGTGAGAGTCAAAGAACTAAAAGGTCATTTTCTGAGACAGAACTGTACATTTGTGTCTATGCCTTTGTTCTCATTAGTTTTCCATGGTGAAACAGGTATCTTGAAGCCACTATCTTGAACACACCTGTGAGAATCACTAGTCCATGGTGTGTGTGCTGGACCGAGATCTTACTCACTACCTCAAGAGTGGGTTATAGGCATCCCTTCCCAACTCTGTGGTCAGTGATGTTACAGTGGCAGCTTGAAATTGGCCACAGGGGAAGTATTTACACACAGAAATCAGCTAACTCTACAAATCAGGGCTTCTTCCCTTATTTCCCCCCATTCTCAAGAGTCACGTTACCAGCACACCACTAACACAAATTTGAGATTCTTCTTCCATCCAATGTGATTCATTGGGAATGCTATCATTCCCAAACACCTCACTTAGATGTTAGACCCAATTGTGTGTGTTTGTGTGTGTGTGTGTGTGTGTGTGTGTGTGTGTACTCTTAGTCCAAAAATAAGAGTAACAGAAGCATAAAAACAGGACAAATTACTTAAAATCACTTGTTGAACTCCAACTGAGCAGTTGTTTCATCAACTGCTATTGTTTACTAAGAAATCTGTCACTAATATTAAATGGTGGTATCAACAACAACAATAAACAGCACAGTCTTTCACATCTGGATATCAATGTATTATTTACCAAGCATCTTCCTGCATACTTGGTAAACATTTCCTCCTATGTTCTTCATGAGAATCTTGTAAAGGTGTTGTGCCCAGAAACTTCCCATACATACCTTCATAAACGCAAGCCTTGGGTTTAGGAACAAGGCAACACCAGGGCCTGTGTTTAATGACTTCCAGTATAGGAAGCCTCTCACTGTATACCATCCTAGCTCTGAAAAATATTTTTAAAATATTTTAACTGTGTTTTATGACAGCCCAGCTCTCTCATGGTGTTTCTTGGATTCCCAAAAATGTTCCCAGCTAAATTAACTTTAACTAATTTTAAAACTAAAGTATTTTCATAACAAGTCTTACTCACACATAATAAAACTTTTAAAGGAAGAAATTTTATAAGAAATGATAGTAGAACACACAACTGCAAAAAAGGTTACGGACATTGGATCACTTCACTTGAAGCCCTGATATTATTAAAAGCGTAAATTCAACGTTATTTAAATATATTATGTTCCTGGCACCACGCTAAGTCTGTCTCTAAAACCCAATGTTTAAAAATAGAAGTTGATGGATGAATGCAGGAAGCTGTTATATGCAAAGGTTCCAAATAACCTGTGAGACGTTTTTGTTTGTAACAAGTGAGGGCTTGATAACTTTACAGTACACAAGGAAAAGTAAAAAGGGTTAGGTCTTTCTATAAATAAATACTATCTTATTACAGATATTTTTATTTATAAAAGTTCCTATTCCTATTTTGCAGTAGAGAAAAACATTAGAAAATTTGCTGCCAATAAACCCTTATGCAACCTTTTTGCTTTGGCAGAAGCTTTATGCCCCATAAGTCCATAACAGAAATAACTCATTATAGCAAAAAGTACATTTATGTGCTTTAAGCCATTTAATCTTACTAGCAGTATGGTACAATGAGTGGCACATGGCTTCGGCATGACTCTTCAGTTTAAAATTGAGTTCTGCTGTTTGCTAGCCTTAAAGCTGAAGCAAAGGGAAGTAGCCCAGGCTTTAATAAATCCCTCCCTCACAATATCATTGTGAACAATAAGTAGCTTGATGTGTACAAACTAATAGCACATCACACGCACTCTCAACAGTTAGTACTCTTTATTTCTTAATGGACCACCTATACTCTGATTTCTCTGGAAAGGAAATCATTTATGATGTCCCCAAAACAATAGCCTCTCAGTGCATGCAAACTTGTTCAAACCATAGAAACGTTCTCTATCAGACTGTTTAAAACAAACAAGCTTTTAAAATAATCCTGCTTAAATCAAAAAACAAAACTTTGAAAATATATAGCATTATGCACCTTACCTACATCAATTCTGCATATAACAAACTTATCAAAAGTTCCTCTAGAACAGAACAGGTACTCTAGAGCTGTATGATAAACACATTCAGAATGAAATCATTTTTGAATAACTGAAATGTACCTTATCAAGTGAATGCAATGAGACTTCTAGGGTGAATAATGCAATATAAAGAATGTTTTGAAAAGATAATATTGTATGTATGTTACCTTCAAAAGGAATGAAATGGAAATTAATAGATATAGCTGGTAAAAACAGTTGGTGAAAACAAAGACTGAGGAAGAGTCAGGCCGTCAAGACCCCACTTCTCTTCCTGGGATGATGCCTTCTAACAGATGCCAACATGCAATCTATTTCTACCTTTAGGTGTGAGGGCTTAAATATACCATTAATTTTTAAAAGGGGATGGATTGCATTTTTTCTACATAACCCTATAGCTTTTACCCAAATTTTCCTTCCTGAGCTAATAAGGAAGATCTAACAGTATTGGCATCATTTGTTTTCTGCTGATTAGATTTTGCTTAGAACAAAAATGAAATGAGTATGCTATGAGAAGGGAGCAGGGTGACTTCCTCAATGTGACTAGGAGAATCTATCTACTTCAAAATCCCTGATGCAAGTTTTACACACAGTTTAGCATCTATTTTGGGGAAATTAAGATCTGACTAAAATGTGAGAAGTTTTAACTACTTAATTATATTAAATCAAGCAAAAGTACATTAGGAGAACTGTGACAAGTAGGAAGTGTTTCCAGAAATATTTATACCATGACAAAACTAGTTCTATTCTTGAGTTTTCTGAATATTGCAACTGTTATAGCCTTTAGTTAACTGCAATAACTAGTCTTGATTATTTACTAATCATCTAAAAATGGTTTCTTGCAACATCGCCTAAATATTTAGCTATACCTTGTTTTTGTTGTTGTTGTTGTTGTTTTGTTTTGAGTTGGAGTCTCACTCTGTCGCCCAGACTGGAGTGCAGTGGCCGCTCCCGGCCACCGCAGGCTCGACCTGCTGGGCTCCGGCGATCCTTCCACCTCAGCCTTCCAAGTAGCTGGAACTACAGGCGTGCGCTACCATGCCTGGCTAGTTTTTTTTGATTTACTGTAGAGATGAGGTCTCGCCAAGTTGCCCAGGCAGGTCTTGAACCCACGGGCTCAGGCAATCCACTCACCTCAGCCTCCCAAAGCGCGGGATTACAGGCTGAGCCACCGAGCCTGGCTAGCTATACCTTGTTAATTCTGGATTAGAAATTAAGAAATACTGTTCAGGAGGCTGTTTCATATTCATTACAAATATTTCAGAAGTATTGTTCAGGTCAGAGAAAATATCAAGGATAAGAATTAGAAATAAAGAAGTCAGTTGTTTTTGAAAAAGAATACACAATAAACTCCTGATATCTTTGACATTTAAAATTAGGTTTCAAATAGACCTAATAATACATTCTTAACACAGCACTCATGACCGTCTACTATAATTTAAAGCAAATACTACTTTAAAAAGCCATACACATTTTATTTCTATGATCATAAGCATATAGGCTCCTGCATATCCATTTTTCCATAAGATACATATTGTGAATAGCTTCAATGTTTTGAGTATGGTTTGATGGTCTCAGAGGAGACCAGGATGTAGTTTTTAAATATGGCACTTTACTCTTATCTCAACAGCAATCACATTATATATATTTCTAATATAAAATACCAGGTTGACTAATTCACCACTATAGCTTCCACCAGAATTGACAATGACAGAATCAACAAAACGTCAGCTTCCTTTTTCTTCCTTTAAAAATACCCTTAAAAACTCTAGGATAATCTACAATCTATGCTGGCACCACACGTTAAAATGAATCAGCACCTTTTCCTTCATTTGAAGCAGCACAAAATAAATTGTTATTTAAAAGCATCCAGGTAGCCTTCTCTACATTACACCAAGGGGCAAAATATGTAATAAAGATCAGCTTGGCTTTGTTCACCCCCAACTGTAAAGATGTGTAAGCCTGTAGCTCCCAGAGGGTCAGAAAGAGAAGCTAAGTGAACGGGAGCTGCTTTTAAAGTGTTTAACAAGGCAGAAACTGGAATGGATGTGCCATGAAACGATATCCATTACCACAAAGTCATTGCTAAATTTTCTTGTAAAATAGCTCTCAGCTGGCCTATTCAGGATAGTGCCTCTACAGCGCGAAAGAGCACCCAACTTGTGATTGTTGTCATGAAAATAGCAGCAGCAGTATATATACAGTAACTGCAGAGAAGAAAACAATATGCTTCAAGAAGTTGTCTGGGCTGGGCATGGTGACTCAAGTCTGTCATCCCGGCACTTTGGGAGGCCGAGGAGAGAGGATTGCCTGAGCCCAGGGGTTTGTGACCAGCCTAGGCAACTTGGTGAGATCTTGTCTACAACTTGGTGAGACCTCATCGCACCTGTAGTTCCAGCTACTTGGAAGGCTGAGGTGGAAGGCTCGGCTGAACCCAGCAGGTTGACGCTAGGGTGGCCATGAACAGGCCACAGCACTCCAGTCTGGGCAACGGAGTGAGACTCTGACTCAAAAAAAAAAAAAAAAAAAGTTATCTGGTAGATTTAAACCTACACGAAGTTCTTTAAAGCTTGAATAAATAAACAAATATCTTTTATAGGGTAGTTTTTACCAGACATCTAATAGTGACTTATTTATTAGCATACTCTATGCGTCTATTGTTCCTTAAAGGTAATTAAGACCAATTTTGGGAATAGAGAGAATTTCAGTGAAAACTTTATTGATTGATGGAGAGAGTACAGCTTGGTAGGGTGGAAGCCACCAGAGCCAGAAAGGATCGTCTTTTTCTCTGCAGCTTACTGTGACACATTGTGCAAGTCTGTTCTGGCGAATACACTTTGGTTTTCTCAACTATCAAAGAGTTGTGTGGCAGACATCGTTTGTTGTCTCCTCCACAGCCATCTCCCTTGCCAAGCTATTAGTTTAGCGGAGGGGAAATGATCTCTCCTGGAGAGAGCCTTTCTTCCTCAATCAAAACACAAATCGTCAGGAGAAGAAAGCCTTTACCATTCTTTTTTCTTGCCTGGAATACAGACATGATGTCTAAAGATACAGCAGCCATCTTATGACTGTAAGGCAAAGAGCATCATTGAAAAGAAAGGACTGGTCAGGCACAGTGGCTCATGCTTGTAATCCCAGCATTTTGGAAAGCGAAGGCAAGAGGACTGCTGGAGCCCATGAGTTCAAAACCAGCCTGGACAGCTTAGCAAGACTCCATCTCTAAAATACAAAATAAATTAATCAGGTGTGGTGGCATGCATCTGTAGTCCCAGCTCCTGTGGAGGCCGAGGCAGGAGGATTGCCTGAGCCCAGGAGGTCAAGGCTGTAGTGAGCTGTGATTGTGCCACTATACTCCAGTCTGGACAATAGAGTGAGACACCAACTCAAAAAAAAAAAAAAAAAAAGAAAAGAAAAGAAGAGGGAACATTCTAAAAACATAAAAAAGATGTTAGGGCACTAGGTCTCTGATGGTATCACTGAACAACTGATTGCATTTCTGACTAATGTATTTGTGACATTTTGTGTGTGTCATTTCTATGACATCTGAAAGAGCTTCTTTTTTTATATTTGTGGAGATGATTCATAAAATCATGTGTATATCCAGCTAACAGAATAAGCTCTGCTATTTGTTTAGCAAAGAAAAAAATATATATAAAAAGGAAACAGAATATCTGGTGAGTAGCAGGAAGAGGACAACTAAACAAATACAAAGTCTTTCTAGGCAGACTGTCATCTTAATTGCCCCTCTGAATGTAAATGAGTTGTTCCTGGATAAAAATATGAGGCTGTTGGAACTCCCTGTTTTTCTTACCAAAGCTGAGTAGTGGTTTGTTTCCTTGTGGACATGCCTTAGAAGTTTTTATTACAATAATGTACATTTGGTTAAACTACTCAGGAAATATTTTCCTACTGATGCTTGAATCCTGAAGTCCAATTTAGTGTGGAATGCTGAATAATTTACAGGCTTAGATGAACTGAAGCAATCAGGACGCTTTGTATCTAACTAATAAACAGCATTCAATTTATTTCTGGCACTTTATTGAGAAAGGCACTACATAAAACTTCACTGTTTAAGACAAAAAATAGGAAAAGGAGTTGCCTTGTGTTTTATTTCTTTCCTCTCTTCTATTTAAAAAACTGTTGCACGATAGATATCCTTTTTGGTAAAAAGACTGACTATATTCTGGTATCAAAAATGTGAAAGAATTCCAGTCTTCAAACACATTCACAAACTTGTTCTATGCAATGGAACCATAACTAACAGTAAGAATTATAGTGAAATTAACCCTTACTGTGCTAAATGTTGTACATGGATTTCTCATTTAATCCTCGCTACATTATAATCACTATGAGGTCCGTGGTTTTACTTTCTCCATTTGACTGAGGAAACCGAGGCACAGAGAGGTTAAGTAACATGATTAAAGATGCACCCCATTTGCACAACAGGAGAGCAGGAATTTGGACACGGTGACATGACTTCAGAGGATTCTATATTAATATTAATTAATACAGCAGTTTTATTACCATGCCAATTTTTTTCGTCTTTAGATGTTTTAAGCTTTAGAATCCAGTGATATTTTACATTTTGCTATAACTTAAATGCTTGATTATTTGGACCTCACTTACCTTGAAAGTGATGACAACTACAAAATTGGAACTTAGGAAGAACTTAAGAACTGAGTAGGAGGAGGTAGCCTGGAAACTTTTACTCTGACAAATCAGACCCATGGGTCTCTAATTCAGCTGAATGTTATGTTGGTTTTCTTTTTTGGGGAGGGTAGTGGCTCTGTGTGAAGGTTGTGTGAGGAGAAGCAGTATGTCAGAACCCCTCATGCTATGACACAGGGCCCTTCTGTCCTCAAGGGGCATGCATCTCTTCACACATCCCCTGTAACAATCAACAAGGATATTTTAGGGGCAGCACCTATGCTGGTTTATGGTATCTAAAACAAAAATAAAATGTAAGATACACAACTGGAGTAATTTTTCTCAAACAGAAAGTGAGCATTTCAACAATTTTATTTCCAAGTATGTATAAAATTTATTTTTAAAATATCTTCAATTTTTTGCCTCACTGGAAAGTTATAAAGTGCACTCCATGCTTGAAGCATTGACCTCACCAGTGGGCTATTATAGTCTGTAACTTCCCTTTTTTTTTTTTTTAATTGAGTCGAGGTATCACTCTGTCGTCCAGGCTGAAGTGCAGTAGCACGCTCTCAACCACCGCAGCCTTGACCTGCTGGGTTCAGGTGATCCTTCCACTTCAGGCTTCCAAGTAGCTGGAACTACAGGCACGTGCCACCACACCCAGCTAATTTTTTGATTTGTTGTAGAGATGAGGCCTCGCCAAGTTGCCCAGGTTGGTCTCAAACCCATGGGTTCAGGCAATCCTCTCACCTTGACCTCCCAAAGTGCTGGGATTATAGGCAATGAGCCACCGCACCCAGCCTTGTAACTTCCTATTTTAATTGTTCTTCCTGTTTTACTCACAGACAAGACTAGTGGAAAATAAAAGAAGGGCAGTTTCAGTTATTAATTCTTCTAAAATATGGATTATTTGAAGAATTGTTATATAAAAGTATTACAAAAATATCTTCTATTCTGGCTAACCATATGGTTGGTTTTGCAAGCTACACACGTCAGATTTTTTATCTCATTTATAACAAAGCATGGCCTTTTGAGAATCAAATTTTGTATTGCTTCACTCCTAAGAGCAGGTGACAATCTTTGTGCCTTTATAAGTCCCAGGATCTGCGCTTGAAACACTTCTTACTATCTCATTTATTTTCCACATAATTTTTTTTATGTGCATTAACTTATAGGTGAGGCAACGGGGGCTCAAAGAGATGAAAGATCACATCAGCAGTAAGGGGCCAGACCCAATTGAAATCCAGTTGTATCTGATTCCACAGATCATGTTTTTTTTTTTTTTTTTTTTTGAGTTGGAGTCTCACTCTGTTACCCAGGCTGGAGTGCAGTGGCCGCTCCCGGCCACCGCAGCCTCGACCTGCTGGGCTCCGGCGATCCTTCCGCCTCAGCCTTCCAAGTAGCTGGAACTACAGGC
>CAUYQG010175292.1:0-10865 GCA_963574415.1 Tarsius wallacei | reverse complement strand
TGTGTGTGTGTGTGTGTGTGTGTGTGTGTGTTAAGAGCACCTAAAATCTGGCCAGCAAGATGGTGGAATAGGAGGTCTCAGATTTCTCTACCCTCCACAGAAAGTTCAACTAGCAAAATAACCACACCCAAGAACACCTTGGTGAAAACCCCAAAGTTTGAGGAAAGGCCCAAAGCACCTATGTAGATGAAAAAACAAACAAACAAACAAGACTGAGTAAAGGTCACATTGAAAGGGTAGAAGAAATGGTCTCACTTTGACCATATCACCCCTTCCCCTGCCCCAAGTCAGCATGACACCACACAGATAGGATTTCCTAGGGTCTGTGGTTTCTACAGTGAAAAGGGAGAACTGGCGGTGGGTGTCAGTTTCCCTAGCATTCTTAGGTACTTCCTAGGAAGCCCACTCCAGTCACACCTCATAGGGAATGCAGGGGTAATGACATGGCTATTCCACCTACAGTCAGGTAGAAACAAAACAAGGAGGCAGAACCCACAGTGACCAGCATGCAGATGTTGGGGTAGCTCTATGTCCCTGCCAGCAGCAGTGCCAAATCAGAGATATTAGCTAACAGCATAGCTCACCTGCAAAGTCAGACTGAAGGCTCCTAGCCAGAAGTGGTGGGAAGTTCTACTTGACTTGCCTCAGACCCTGCCCCAAATTTCCACCCAAGGAGACACCCATCACTATGCATTTTGGTAAAAACCAGGGGTACTTCTGCCACACCCATATATTTAAACAGCACTCAGTATGGCCTCAAAGTCCACCGAGAGACTCCACTCAGAGAGAGAGAGATGACTACCACAATGCATCTCAGCAAACAGCAGGGGCTAGTTCTGTCATACCTGGGAGTTTAAACAGCACTTGGCTTAGCCTCAAAGTCCACCCTAAGGCCCCACCTAGGCAGAGAGGCAAACCTCAACTGTGCATTTCTAGTACACAAAGCAGATGGTCCCATCCATCCCAAGAAGCAAACTTACCTAACCTCAGGGTCCCTACTGGAATCCTGCAGAACTCAGTGATCACCTGGCCAAGAAATATACCATTGCCCAGCCCAATCACAGGCAATTGCAGTGCCCATCTGATTGCAGAGCTCAATGATCTTGCAAAACAACAGATCCCAGACAGCTGTCCCATCCAATCAGTACAAAGGCAGCATTCCAGCCATCTAAAGAACCTAAAAGCAAAATCTACCTGCCTGGGGTCATTACCAGCTAGCTCCTACAGAATCCAGACTAAACAGTGAAAGTCTATCCCTGCCAACTTGTAAAAGCTGGAAGAGTTGTCTATCTTCTCAAATGGGCAGAAAGAAATGCAAGGACACAAGGATCCAAAAGACTCAGGAAATCAAGATGCCTCCAGAAGAAAATAACAAAGCTCCAACAATAAACTCTAAATAAATTTAGGTCTATGAAATGTTAGACAAATAATTCAGAATAATCCTCTTAAAGAAGTTTGGTGGACTATAGGGATATATGACTAAAATATTAAATGAAATTTGGAAAGTAACACATGAACAAAATTAGAAGTTTGACAAAGAAATAGAAATGATTAAAAAAAAGAAATCCTTAACAATGAAGAGTACAATGGCTAAATTATAAAAAACACATTTGAAAATTTCAACAGCAGGCTTAATCAAACTGAAGAAAGAATCAATGAGTTTGAAGACAGAATGTTTGAAATTATTCAGTCAGAGGAGAAAAATGAATAAATAATTTTTAAAAAGATGAAGAGGATCCTACAGGAATTATGAGAAACCCTCAAGAGACCTATTACTCACATAACATTAATTGCATTTCCAGAAGGAGAAATAAGAGAGAATGGTCCAATAGTGGTAAGAGGTATATCTTCTGAAGCCTCCTTCTGTGGGTGAATAAGTCTTAAATGAAAAATCCACACTAATATTCCAGTCTCCCTAAACCTTTGAATCCCTTAATTTACATTAAACCAAGGGAGGCCTGGCATTTCTAATTAACCCACCATGGGCCATATTTTGTCCATGTTTTATCCAACCAACCAAACTGTTAGAGCCATTGCTGAAACATTAAATGTAGAATCTCTGCTTATCGAACTCATATCAGTATTTTCTGCCTGATCCAACTTTATGTTTCTTTCACTGCTATCCCACCCATTCACTATCTATCTTCATACAAGCTCCCTGGATTTCTGCTTGCATATATTTCTGCTTTTAGTGCACCTTCTCATGTCATACTTTGTACCTCACATTTTGGGATCTGCTGGGACTTGGGTCTAGCTGTAGGTCTAAAAACAAAGGGGTTTGGGTCCTAAGGAGAATCAGCATTGCTTTTCATGGCAACTGCCTAGGGGAGGCCATTACAGTTTCCCCAGGCAAGGCAGGGGAATGCAGACTGAGATGGATGGTCTGCAACAACTGGGAATGGGGAGGACATTTCCATCGGAAGTGAGCTACCCTCTTCCACTGGCAAAGAATATTCATCAAAATGAGCTCAAAGTCCCCACTTCCATCAGGGTCATTCCATAAGTTTGCACTTCAACTTACAGGATCCCATTCTTTTCCAGCCAGTGCCATCATTTTAATAGTAGATGCCCTGCAAGGATGGGGGTTCAGATTGTGTTCTAATTCAGCCAGTCACAAGATGATTTTGTGCTTAATTTTCAGTAATCTCAGTCCTATGGCTCTAAGAGATAAGGGTCTTCAAAATGCATTGAAGCTTTTAGGTCATTTATGCATCAACTGAGCTGATGATTCAAATCCCTGAGCTCATCTTTTTCTTTTACCACTCTACCGAAAATAGTCATTAGAGTCTTTAATCAGATTAAAAAGACAATTCCAGAAATCTCAGAAGTAATTCAGAAACCTCACTCTTAAAATTCCGTTCATCTAGAACCACTCTTGATACCAAAATCTGTATTAGTCTGAGTTTTCCATAGGAAAAAAAACCTCTCTGCTGTCTCTTTTATGTGTGTGTGTGTGTGTGTGTGTGTGTGTGTGTTGTGTGTATCTCCCTCACAGACACAAGAAGAATAATGTTTAACCAAAGATCTAGGCGCCTTTTGACACATAAAATTAACCATCACCAGTCATCAAGAAAGTGGCCTGCCTCAAGTCCTCTCCCTAACCTAGGGGCTTGACACTACTTGCTCCTGCCTTATGTTTTGGAATTCTTACCACTCTAATGATTATTTTGGGTTAGCATTGGGTAGGATCCCATGAGAGAAGTAATTTCTTTTTCTTTTCCTACTGCAACTTCAGCATTTATAATAAGCCTGACTCATAGTAAGCATATATATATTTCAAATGAATAAAATTGATTCTGGTGTTAGGAGGTAGGGTCCAGACAACACTTATCATTTTGGGGGCTTTTTGAGAATAGCCATTCTAACTGGTAGGAGTTCGTATCGCCTTGGAATTTTGATTTGCATTTCCCTGGTGATTAGTGATGTTGTGCACCTTTTCACATATTTGTTGGCCATTTGTATGTCTTCTTTGAAAACATGTCTATTTCAGGTTCTTTGCCAATTTTTAAATTAGGTTGTGAGGTTTTTTTTTGTTTATTTGTGTTCTTTCTATTCAGTTGTGTGGGTTCCTACAGAATTTTTTTTAACTACCATTTTACATTGTCTTATTTTTTATAATAGAAATGGTTAATAGTAGTCATATGGATAAGTATAACCAATATATCAATATTTTTAGGCATACCTAATTAAATGAATAAAAACCTTTTAAAGTGAAACCCTACAGTCTGAGTAAGTCCTAGGCTTAGTGTAAGTGTGTACATTATCTCCTTAACTGAAATTTCTTCACAATGTAATCATTTGAACTTAATGCCATTCCACTTGTGTTACCCACAGCTTTCTTCCAACTGCTCACGGCTCCAGCCAACCTGGTTTCTTTGCTCTAGCACTGCATTTTCTGGTCTCTTTGTTCCCTAGGCGTTGCTGTATGACTTGCCATGGTTGCCACCAAGTCCCTCCAGGCTCTCTACTAGCAGCCTTCTTTTGAAATGCCACTGCACATCCTATCTATGAATCACACCCAGTTGACTCAGGCCTCAAAGAGTGTTGCCAGCTGTGAGGAGCCAGAACTCTCATTTGGCACATGGCTTTGCTACTTATGGCGTGGCCAGCTGGACCAGGAGCATTAACATCAGCTGGGAGCATGTTAGTAAATCAATCTGAATTGTTAAACAACCAATCTGGAGTCTAACAAAATACAGGTGATTTATATGCACACCAGAGTTTGAGAAGCACTGGTTGGTGCCCCTTTGCTCTCCTCCACACCCCCCCCCTTTGCTTTTTTAATGATCATTTCTATGGAGGTGGTGTTTTAATCAAACTAGCTGTACCTCCACATAGCTCTACAACCCACCATAATTCTCTGGACTAGGTAGGGCTTGAATAAATTTTATACTGACACTGATAAAGAAGTCTCATATATACCAGTGAAACTGACATCTTCCTAATGACTTAACTTTTATCCTTGTCATCCTTTTGTCAGTGGAGAAAGGAGTAAGTCACGTGTTCCAGATTTCTGATACAAAGAGCTTAATGAACAATTTCTTCCTTTCAAGATCTAAGCCATGGCAATGACATACACATGGGATAGAGTCTGCCCTAATTGTCTAGGGCTCCCATAACAATGTACCTTAGACTGAGTGGCTTAAACGACAGAAACTTATTCTCTCTCACTGGAGGCTAGACGTCAGATTAAGGTGTCGGCGGGGTTGCTTACTTCTAAGGGCAATGAGAAAGGCTTTGTTCCATGCCTCTCCCCAACTTCCTGGTGACTTGGTGGCATTAGGCTTTCCTGCTTTCCTTAGCTTGTAAAAGCATCATCACTCTGATCTCTGCCTTCGTCTTCACATGAAGTTCTCCCCATGTGCCTGTCTGTCTCCAAATATCCCCTGTTTGTAATATCAATTAGAGTCTACCCATATGGCTTCATTTTAAAGTAATTACCTCTGTAAAGATTCTCCAAATAAAGTCACATCCTGAGGTAATGGAGATTAGTACTTCAGCATACAAATGGCAAAAGGGGGTGTGGGGGGAAGCAGATTCTCTCTCTCTAAGGGTTGGTTTAAAATCCTGGTCAGAGAATCCAATGGGCAAAATTGAGAACTGGTACAGACTGATGAGAGGTTTGTAATCAAGGGGACAAGGGCAAACTCCCAAGAGACCTTATGCATCTTATTTTCCTATGATTGAAAATGTAGATTGAATCCTAGCAAATTGAGGGCTAGCACAGCAAGAAATCCAGAAACCTCTAGTTATATTAGCTTGAAAATGTCCTTGGCAGCAAGCAGTTGACCCCACTGTCAAGAACTATTGCTTCTTTCGCCTGGAAGGAAGTTCAGCTCTGTTCTTTCTGGACACTATCACTGGGTTTAATGGCCTGTCACTCACTTTAACTGGAGTGCATGTTTGTAGTAGTGTGGATTCTCAGGAATAATTCATAGCGAGATTCCAGATGCCTGGAGGCTCAATAGCTGCTCACCATTACTACATTTCCCCAAGGATTACACCAACAGTGGCCTCGGCCATGGGAAAAAGTTGGTCTGTGAGAAGGCCATGCTTTTTCATATTGTCTTGATTGAATAGACATTGAGTACTGAGTATACTTACGTTTAACTGGCACTACTTTTAAGATGATGTCTGTCTATTGGCCAGTTCTCCCATGGAAAAAGATTGATGAGAGGCTTGTAATCAAGGGGACAAGGGCAAACTCCCAAGAGACCTTATGCATCTTATTTTCCTATGATTGAAAATATAGATTGAATTCTACCAAATATATCCTACCAAAAATAATCCCGTCAGCACACTTTTCTTCGGGAAGCAAAGAGATGATCAGGAAAGAATTTTCAGAAATTACTTGATTTTCTCCCAAGATTTGTAAATACTAGAGTTCTGAAGGATTGAGAGTGTCCAAGTAGTTTCCATCCCATTACTCTAAAGGTAGACTTTCCCCTTCTAGTTTGTTATTTTTTATTATTATCCAGTAAATATGTTGTGAGACAGTTTTCATCATTTATTTATTTTATTTTTTGAATCAGAGTCTCACTCTGTTGCCCAGGCCAGAGTATGGTGGCACTCACGCCCACTGCAGCCTTGACCTTCTGGGCTTAGGCAATCCTTTCGCCTATGCCTCCCAAGTAGCTGGGACTACCTGCACGCATCACCACACCCAGCTAATTTTCTGATTTATTGTAGAGACGAGATCTCACTGTGTTGCCCAGGCTGGTCTTGAATCCCCGGGCTCAGGCAGTCTTCTCATCTCAGCCTCCCAAAATTCTGGAATTATAGGTGTGCACCACTGTGCCCACCATAGTTTGCACCTTTTAAATCACAGAAACGACTGTTTAGTGTATTTTGCTACATTTAGTATTGGCTAAACTTCTTTTATTATGAAATTCCATTTTTCATCCTTAAAAAAAAAAAAGAACCTTAGGTCTCTTTCCCATCTGCTTCTACAAAAGGAGGCAGAGTTTTCACGAGTAAGTTGGCTGACTACAGCTCAAGTGGAAGAAATTAAGGGCTCCACATTTCATTTGCTTTTGCAGAGTTAAACTTTACATAGCACTCTGTGTTCAGCACTGTGCTTCCCCTCTGTGCGCCAGGATTTCCATAAAAAGGAATAGGATTACAGCAATGATTTAGTGCTTCTGAGAATCAGAGGCACTCAGAATCCAGATCAGAGAAGATTGACTGACCTACCTCTGGCCAATCTTGAACTGCTACAAAATGCAAGGAAAAGCAGCCCAAGATTTGTAAATGCAAATAAGGAGAAATTGGGATTTTTGAGGCATTGAATTATGATTCGAGGGTTCCTGGAATAACTCCCAAAGGAGACTCAAGGAGAATGTTGACTCCTAAGTATCCACTTGCAGATTAACTACCCTCAGCATGATTCATGTTGATCATTCTAGAAATTATTTATCCAGTTGTCCTCTACAGACCACTTGTATCAAGATCTCCTGGGGTACTGATTAAAAATGAAAATTTGGGGACCCCTTCCCTGCCCTATGAAATCAGAACTTCAAGGGGCAGGGCTTGGATATTTGGGGTTTTAACAGGAACCCCAGTGGTCCTTACATACACTGAAGTTTGCAGGCTGCTGATCCGGGGTTTCTGCTGTCATTTGCCAAGTCCTAAAATAAGATTTGGCATAAAATCACTAGAGTAAGGCTGAAGGAAGAGGACACTGCTGCTGTCAACCCTGGAAGCAGGGTACACCAGCACCATCTATTCTACTGGCCTTGGAAACAGGTGTCACTTAAAATCCCAACCAATGGAAGAAAGGGATGACTCCACTGTCTGCACTTTGCCTAGCGCTCCCAGGCAGGGATATCTGATTGGTTGATCCTAGGTCACACGCCACAGACCCGGAAAGTAAATGCTTAAGACTCAGCTTTCTATAGTGAGAGGGAGTTAGCCTCCCAATAAGATTCCCCAAATACAGGAAAAAGTGTTTTCAGATGTTTTTAACTCTTTAACCCATTTAGAAAAAAAAGGTGCAGCTCGCTACTGTGTTCATTTAATTTTATACAAACACACTCTTTGAGACTGGAGAAAATTTGATCGGCTTTCAGTGTGAAAACAGAAACAAAGAGAATTACAAAAATAGTAATTCTCTCTCTCTCTTTTATTCAAATCTCAGGGTAAATACTGCAGCCACAAGCACCCTACCATCTCCCGCCCTTCCCACCACCCTCCTTCCCTCAGAGGCCAGCGGCACCAGCTATAATCATGGTGGCAGGGGAAAAAAAGCCCTGGGAGCGGAAGCACTGAAACCAGTGGGTCCCTCTTGGTGAATACTGGGGTCTGATGAGAACATTCCTCTAAAGAGGCCCACAGAACTTTTCCTTGCTGAGCTCTCTCAAATGGCCACTACTTAAAACATCTTCATCCCCCTATTAGGTACGTGCCATTGACACTTTATTTTAGTGGCTCTCTGTCTCCAGAAACCTTTATTTAACTCTTCATTCTGGGAGAAATTTTAAGCCTCCCAGGTTACTTATCTCATGCTTCCCTGGGTCCCTTCTTCACTCCCTTTGATTCTTTTACAGTTTGATATGACTATTCTGACTTTTTACAAATCAAGAGAAGCTCAGAAATGGTGTAGGTCAAGGTCATGCAGCTAATAATGACACAGGTGAAGGTAGGAGTGTGAGTTCTAAGTGTTTAGCCTCCTATAAGCTCAAGGAGCCAATTCGCTTCTCTAGGTCTTTGACTTCCTTGGTCATTTTTATAC
Source organism: Tarsius wallacei (assembly GCA_963574415.1). Taxonomy (NCBI): domain Eukaryota; kingdom Metazoa; phylum Chordata; class Mammalia; order Primates; family Tarsiidae; genus Tarsius; species Tarsius wallacei. The sequence continues at coordinate 2,635 of CAUYQG010175292.1, read as the reverse complement.
ACCATCTCCAAATATCTGTATTTTGCAGTCCTCCTTATAATACTCAGCTGAATTACATTCTTGTTGGAAGCTTTAAAACTCTTCAAATTGATTATGCCCTTTCTATGTCACTTCTCTTAGGTAGATTCAAGCTGGACTTGCTATTTTAATAACTTGTATTGAATGTCTTGTTCTAGGCATTTTACCAAGATGATATCACTTAATCTTGTAAAGAAAAAGAATTAAGATTCAAAGAGGTGAGGTAAATTATCTATCTACATATTTAATAAATGGTACAATAAATTCAACCTGAGTTTAAAGCATATGGTTTTTCTGCTCCATCAAACTGCTTCCTACACTGCATTGGAATGAAAATATAATGGTGGAACTTCAGACAACAGGTAAAGATGAAAATTTTATACACAAAGGGATCCCTAAAACTACCATGGTGGGGGTTATCTATTCTGCATCTAGGTAATACTACTTTTAATACATACACACACACACACACACACACACACACACATAAACACACACACACTCACTCACAAAACCATCATCGCTCCTCTCATCCCTCCAAGTCTTGGTGATTTCTCTGCCCTTTGAACTGCGATAGCAATTAGATATTACTGTTTATTAGGACCTGAACTAGGCAGTTACCTATATTATCTCTCATCTTTGCAATAACCCTACAAGTTATCTTGTCCTTACTTAAGAGAATTAACCATACCCAGATAGAAATTGGCAGAGCTAGCAATCTATCTGGTCTGACTTCCATAGTCCACGCCTTGAGGTCATGTTGTTCAAACAATTCACTGCTCACAGAGGAAGTTAAAAGTTAAAAATAAAGGCATTGCCCACTTTCTATAGTCCATCTATAATGTCAATAGTTATTGAACTGTCACATTATTTATCTCCAGTTCTTCCACAATGCCTTGTATAGTGCCTGATTCTTAAGAAATGATGGAGTTGGTAATTATAATTATGAAACAAGTTTAAATTTATTTCTTTTTTTAATTTTTAATTTTAAAGATGTGGGGTACAATTCAAGGTTAGGTATACAAATGTTCATTATACAGGTATCCTTGTTGATGAGGTGTGCCCCCCCCCCCAGCAGTTTCACACTACTGCCAATCCCACCCCCCTCCCCCAGCAGTTTCTACTATTACCAATTCTTTTCTTTTCTTTTTTGAGTTGAAGTCTCACTCCGTCGCCCAGGGTGGAGTGCAGTGGCCGCTCCCGGCCACCGCAGCCTCGCCCTGCTGGGCTCCGGGATTCCTTCCACCTCAGCCTTCCAAGCAGCCGGAACTACAGGTGCGTGCTACCATGCCTGACTAATTTTTGATTTATTGTAGAGACGTGGTCTCACCAAGTTGCCCAGGCAGGTCTCAAACCCGCGGGCTCAGACAATCCACCCACCTCGGTCCCCCAAAGTGCTGGGATTACAGGCTGAGCTGCCGAGCCTGGCCAACCAATCCTTTTCTTATAGTATTAGGATAATTGTTCAAGGTCTGCTTATGAGTGAGAACCTGTGATACTCAGTTCTTTGTTTCTGTGATAGATCACTCAATATTATAGACTCTAAGTTCATCCAAGTTGCTCTGAAGCTCAACAAGTTTAAATTCAAAGATAGAACTTGTCACAAGCATTTTTGTGAAGACTTATGATCCACTGGTTTTTTAGAGGACTAGTTAATATAAATTGATATGTTTATGTGTTGTACATAATATATATACTTAGGTATATATATAATTGAGTATAATGACATATATACAAAGTTCTGGAGGAACAGAAATCTGTTAATGTACTGAATTTCATACAAATTATATATTCTTAATTTGACTTGTTTTTCAAAGGAAAATTACTTTCCAATGTGAAAAAATAGAAACTTGGTACTAACTGGGCAATCCAATTGAATCAGAATGGAAAGTTCCAGTTTAGAATGGTCAGTTAATACTATTTGACTTGGAGTAGAACACTCAATAACTGCTCACTCTTGGTAAAAGTTAGTTTATAAGGAACTTTCCTGCCTTTCTTTGACAGGCTGTTGAATGCAATGGCTTTTATTTGCTAAGCCATTTTTTTCCCCTAAACATTTTCATACCTTTTAACATTATACATTTAACAAGACTGTTAAATTTACTGGTATCCTGCTTAACATACTTATTTCTTAGAAATTCTTGTTATCATCCCTATCAATGACTGAGATAACAGCTTTTGAAGAAAAGACAAAGATTCTTATACACGCTGCTAACCAGTACTTAGCATATTTCTTAGAGGGCCCCTGCAAGACATTCACAGATGGGGGCACTCATATAGCAAAAGTTACTCAGCGTTTCAAACTCTTGGGAATACTTCTTATTTATTTATTTATTTATTTATTTATTTTATTTATTTTTTTTTGAGTTGGCATCTCACTCCGTCTCCCAGACTGGAGTGCAGTGGCTGCTTCCGGCCACTGCAGCCTCGACCTGCTGGGCTCTGGCAATCCTTCCACCTCAGCCTTCCGAGTAGTCGGAACTACAGGCATGCGCTACCACGCCCAGCTAATTTTTTTGATTTATTGTAGAGATGAGGTTTCGCCTGCCCAGGCGGGTCTCGAACCCGCGGGCTCAGGCAATCCACTCACCTCAGCCTCCCAAGGCGCGGGATTACA
>CAUYQG010175291.1:0-14136 GCA_963574415.1 Tarsius wallacei | reverse complement strand
GTTTGCTTGTTGCTTTAATTTAAGCTCTGACATTCTCATGATGGCACAGAAAAGCATGCAACAACAATAATGAACATCACTTAGCAGCAGGACACCATCACATGTCAACACAAACACAACTGTGACATCGACATACCAGGGTTATAAAACTACTGAGATGTTTGTACAGTGCTGTCAACATAAGCACATGGCGGCAATTTCACAGACTTAATTGTCAGGCCTCAGATTTTAGTTATTTTGAAAAATGCTGCAATAGATATGACAGCGCAGATATATCTTCAATATATGCATTTTGTTTATTTTGGCTATATAACAGCATAATTTCTAGGTCACACAGTAGTTCTATTATTAGATTTTTTTTATTTTAGGTATCTCCACACTGTTGTTTTTTGTTTTACAATGACTCTACTACTTTGCATTCCCACTAGGAGTATATAAGTGTTCCCCTTTCTTTCCATCTTTTTCCAGCATTTGATAACTTTTTTTTTTCTGATAGTAGTCATTATAACTGGGGTGAGATATTTCATTGTGATTTTTTTGGATTTCCTTAATAATTAGTGATGTTGAGTATTTTCCATATACCTGTTGATCATATGTATGTCTTTTTTGATAAATAATATTTTTATTTTAATTGCTCTATTTAGCAAAATAAAGTTAGTAACCTTATGTAGGGAATCAGCGACATAATCTGTAGTGTTACTTTCTCTAATAATGTATAAGTTTTTGTTTTGAGTCTTGAGAGATTTCTGATCCTCTCTATTCAGACCTTCCATGTAGTTACTTACATAAGACTGGCTCTGGCTAGAAGCCATGAAAGGTAAAATTTATCTTTCATGCAAACCCTGCAACAATTGCAAATCTCAAAAAAAAAAAGAGTTTTCTAATTTCCTTTATTTTGCGTTTCCAGAAGAAAGAATTGTCTGTCTCATTGGGGTTACAAATTTGGGAAAGATGATTAAAAAGAACAAAGTAAAGAGGAGAAGTACAAATTTGGGCAACAAACTATTAGTACAGTAGTACAATGGACACTGAATTTCTGGTAGTTTTTTAATTAAAAGGGTAAAGAATGTCCTAATGATTTCTCTTTTCCAATATACATAGATGAAAGCTGCCACTAGAGCTGTGATTTCTGCTGCTGTTCTTCTCATATCCTGCTAAAGGTCTTTTGTGTTTTTTAGTTGACTTTCCTAGTATTTCCCTGGCGCTGTGCTGAGAAGAGGCCTTTCAGGCTAGTCTTAGGTGAACAGGCTAGTAAAATTAAGTATGCAGGTCTCTATGCCTGCTGCCAAGGGAGTCAGGGGCATTCTTAGGTTGCAACTGCAGTTGTGACATCTGGAACAAAACCAAGGATTCAAGTTACTTTACTTCTTTTCTTCTTGGGCACAGTCACTGTGTCCATATCGTCTCTTTAGTTTTTGTATTAATCCTTATATAAAGCATCACTAAAATAAGAAAGAGAAATGTATCTATGTCACCCCATCATACGATAGGCAGAGAAAACTTTATGCCCAGTTATTTTGGCAAAACACAACTGCCCATGTTCTATTTGAAAGAAAATGACACAAACAAATACACACAACAGACACAGGCTACATATGGGAATTCTAACACACCCAATACTCTCTGTGGTTGCTGGTTCCAGTAAGGCAAGTCTTGGAGGGGGCTATTTTGGATCCGAAATATGAGAAAGACCAGGTCACATAACCTTAAATACTTGTTTCCTGCCACTGAAATTGAGGCTTTGTAGGAGAAGGGTGCCTCTTCATCTGATTAATGAAGTTTTAATTTCCCCTTCTGTGGTTGTACAAATTCCTTCTACGGTACTCACCCCTATTTTCGATCCTACTTCTAACCGTTGCCTTGTTCTGGGAAATAAAGACTTTTATATATTTTTACAAATTCCTGGCCTGGGGATACTCAAAACCTTGCATCATGCACATTCATAAGAACACCTGGCTTTGACAATGCTTAAGTCCTGTTTCTGATTCATTGCCATTCATACAATTAATGTGTGGGCAGGAAGCAGAGAAAAATACTTCTGTGACTGAGACCAGACACTCAAGAAGCGGTGGCTCTCTATTGCCCACATTAGAGAAACAAGGGCATTTCACATCTGCAATTTCCTTTAAATGCGCAAACTCACTAGAAAGTGAATTCCTATGGGAGTGTGACTGAACTTTAAATAGATAATGTCAACAGGAAACTCATTTGCTTTTTAAAATATTGATGTCTTTTTTTTTAAGTCATAGTATCTTCATCATTATCCTGCAAAAGAGACAAAAAAATGCTTTGAATCTAGGGTCCTATATAGTCAACTAATTCACTGCCATCTCTGACATCCAAATGCTATTTATTAAAACTAAACTATTTTAAAAACACTGTTGTTGTTGTTATTTTCTCCAACTAGGTAAAAGAAAATTCAAAAGCATGGTCAGTTTGTTTCTTATTGGTTTTATAAGATATGCCTAATGTTCCAGTTCATTCCGTGAAAGTATTTTAAACCATCCCATTACTCCTTAACTGATGTTTTTTTAAGGCAAGTAGAACAAAGCTACTTTTTTTCTTACAAGATTAAAATAAATCATAAGATTTTTTTAATGATTTTCATCTGCCTAGGAAGCTTATAATAGAAAAACATTATAGTATTTCAAAAATCAAAGTGACAAATAAAGTTTGTGTTAGTTTCCACAAATAATTGCATTTGTTTTTCTAAGATTATGTTAACAATGAATTACAGATCTTTCTGAATTGCTCATTTTTCCCTCTAGAAAGATGTACAGATGATATGAGTGGATGAACATTAGAAATAAGATAATAAAGGCATGCAAGTAAAGGGGAAAATAAAATAAATCATAAAAGCTTCATTAAAATAGCTAAGTTGGAAACTAAGAGACATTGCTAAATATTTTAAAATAGTTTTTATACTAATTAAAATGTTAAAAGTTGGTTAATTATGTTTATTAAATGATTTACATTTAAAATTTCTGTTTATGCTATAATGCAGTATACCAGCTATAGCTAAATCATATTTCATAATTTATTATTTTCAAAAAAGTTGTTAACTTTTATGAATCAGTGTTCATGTGTTGGTAAGCATGACTGTGTTTGCTTTCTATTAAAGTCCAAGCATTAGACATTAGGGGAATAATGAATTATAATATGGTCTTCTTGCAGGATTCAACATCAAAAATAAAATATAAAAAGCAGATTTGTTCAAATTTGCAGGTTGAATAGAAGCAAAATGTCCTTTGATTGGTAACATTTTTTAAAAGTATACATTATATTAAAAACATATTGTCCATTCTTGTGATTTACACACTTCAGTACTTGAACTATTCACAGATCCTCTTGCATAACGTTAACAAACCAATTCTGCCAAAGATAAACCATTCAATATGCTCAGCTCCATGAGATGGCCTCCTCCTTCAAGTGGCTATAAGGGAAAACTTAAAAATTTTTGATAATCTCTCAGTCAGAAGAAGGTGGACATCTTTTGAGATTAATGCAAAGGGCTAGTTATTGGTAAAGATGTATCTAAGCAAATAAAAAATGAAGTCAGCTTGCAAACTGAAAAAAATGTATATTATTCATTTACAGAGACCAAAAACATAAATTGTATTTTGTCATTTACATATCTTGATCAAAATAAGATACACTTAGTTGACTACAGAGACAAATTTCTTATTTTTCATAATACTCCTAAACATGCTATAGATTATATTGTTTTTATTATTACTCTCCATCTTCACGGACAACATTCTGTCCTCTTCTCAGCCTTGTCTACTTTTACCTATTTCTAAAGCCTCACTTAAATGTTGGTTTTCTCTTCCAACTTCTTATCACTGTCAAACTCCTGTCACTATCTATGCTCTTCTATTAAACTTTTTGCATGCAAATATATCTTAACTCTCCAATGAAATGATATCTTCCTTGAGGGCAGAGATTCTTTTAAATGTCTTCGTCTCCCCTGATGGGACAAATAAACAGAGATTCTAGAAATAAACCCTCACATCAAAGGAAGGTCCCTCCCCACCCCCCCAAAATTAAATTATCTTTTAGAGTGTGGGCCTCTTATAGTACACTCAAAATGTGTTCCTCCAGATCAAATGGTCAGCCAATGTTTTTATCTGTAAGTTTTGAGAAGGTTATGTCACGATTTGAGGAAGAAACGTCCAGAGTTGTGGCAATCAGGTGACTGGTTCTTCTACCATAACAACATACCTGCCCAAACACCATGCTGACTGTTCAGCAGTTTTTGATCAAAAATGGCATGAATCCTGTGCCTCACCCTCCCTATTCACCCAATCTCACCTCAAGCAACTTTTTTGTGGCTCTGCATGAAAAAAAAAAAATCCTCATAGGGAAATGTTTTGCCAATGTGAAAGTGGTGAAACAAAAAACAGCAGAAACACTAAAAGGAATCAAAACTGACAAGTTTAAAAACTGTGCTGAGCAGTGAAAAAAGTATCTCAATAGATGCATTTCATCAAAGAGTACTTTAAAGGTGACTGAAGTTTAAACGTAAGAATAAATAAACAATTTTGAAATTAATAATGATTTTTTGTGTCTCCCCTCATATATGGTCAACTGATTATTGACAAAGGTGCCAAGACCATTCAATAAAAAAATAATGGTCTTTTTTTTTTAAGATGTGGGGTACAATTCAGGATCAAGTATGCAGATGTTCATTATGCAGGTGCCCTTGTGGATGAGCTGTGCTCCTCCCTCCCCTGGCATTTTTCCTCGACTGTCAACCTCACCTCTCTTCCCTGGCAGTTTCACACTACTGCCAATCCCTTTCTTATAGTATTATAATTGTCCAAGTTCTGCTTATGAGTGACAGCACGTGGTACTCTGTTCTTTGTTTTTGTGATAGATCACTGAGCATGATCGACTCTAAATCCATCAAAGTTGCTGCGAAGTCCATATGTTTTTCCTTGTTTATGGCTGCATAATATTCCATTGTGTATCTATACCACATTTCTTTAATCCAGTTCAGCTTTGATGGGCAACATGGTTGGCTCCATGTTTTTGCTATTGTGAATAAAGCTGCAACAAACATACATGTGCAGGTATCTTTTTTGTAGAATGATTTGAGTTCCTCCGGGTATATTCCCCATAGGGGGATTGCTGGATCATATGGAAGGTCAATTTCTAGTTCTTTCAGAAATTACCACACTGTCTTCCAAAAAGTTTGCATTAGTTTGCATTCCCACCAGCAGTGTAGAAGCATTCCTTTTTCTCCACATCCTTGCCAGCATCTGTTGCTGCTGTTTTATTAATGATGGCCATTCTTACTGGGACTAGGTGGTATCTCAATGTGGTTTTGACTTACATTTCTCTGATGATGAGTGAGGCTCTGAGCACTTCTTCATGTGTCTGTTGGCTGTCTATATATGTTCTTTTGAGAAGTGTCTATTCATGTCTTTTGCCCACTTTTTAATGGGGCTGGGGTTTTTTTGTTTTTTTTTTTTTCTTTTGGTGTGTTTGATTTGTTTGTAGATCCTGGATGTTAGGCCTTTGTCAGAAATACAGTTGACATATATTGTTTCTGATTCTGTGGGCTGTCTCCCTGCTCTCTTGATGGTTTATTTTGCTTTACAGAACTTGTCAGTTTGATGAGATCCCACTTGTCTATCTTATTTCTTATGATATGAGCATTTAGGGTTCTGATCAGGAATTGGTTGCCAGTTCCAATTTCCATAAGGTTGTCTCCTTCTTTATCTAAGATTCTTATAGTTTGGAGTTTTACATTTAGGTCTTTGATCCATTTAGCGTTACTTTTTGTGTATGATGATAGGTAGGGGTCCTGTTTCAATCTTCTGTATGTAATCAGTCAGTTTTCCCAGCACCATTTACTGAATAGTTTCTCCTCTCCCCAGTGGTTATTATTGGAGGCTTTGTCAAAGTAGAGTTGGTTTAGAAATTGAGGCTTTTCTTCTGGAATCTCTACTCTGTTCCATTGGTCTATATGCCTGTTCTTTCTCAGGGTATAAAATAAATGTGCAAAAGACAGTTGCATATTTATACACCAACAACAAGTAGGTAGAGAACCAAATTAAAAGCACAATCCCATTCACAATAGCCACAAAAAATAAGAAATAAACAAAATACCTCAGCATTTTCCTAACCAGAGAAATGAAAGACCTTTATAATGAGAACTGCAAAACACTGCTCAAGGAAATCCAAGAAGACACAAACAAATGGAAAAGTATTCCATGTTCATGGATAGGAAAAATCAATATTTTTAAGATGTCTTGTCCAACCAAAGGTAATGTGCAGATTCAGTGCAATACCCTTTAAATTACCAACATCGTTGTTCTCAGACCTGGAAATGACAATACAGAAATACATAAGGAAACATATACAACCATAAATAACTAAGACAATCCTTAGCAAAGGAAACAAAGCAGGAGGTATCACACTTCCAGACTTCAAACTTTACTATAAGGCTACAATAATCAAAATGGCCTGCTATTGGTACAAGAATGGTCTTTTTAACAAATGATGATGGAATAACTAGGTATACACATGCAAAAGATTGAAATTGAACCCTTAACTTATGCCATATGAAAAATTAGCTCATATTTGATATAAACAATAGCTAAAACTATAAAATCTTAGTATAAAACATTAAATTAAAGCTTTATGACTTTTTATTTTGGCTGTTGCTACAAAAACACAAACAAAAATAACAAAACAATTTAGATTTTATTAAAATTAAAAACTTTGGTGCATCAAAGGACACAAGCAACAGAGTGAATTGAACTGAAGTAAAATGAAACATGTAAGGAAATTATTTGCAAATTATATGCCTAACAAGGGATTAATGTCCAAAATGTATAATGAACTCCTACAACTGAACAATGACAACAAAAATTCTAATTAAAAAAGGCAATGTATTGCTGTAGACATTTTTCAAAAAGGATATACAAGTTGCTAATAAGTGCATGGAAAGAGACCCTATTAGTCATGAGGGAAGTGCAAATCAAAACATTAAGGAGATACTATAATGACACAACTACTAGGATGGATATAATTAATAAAATATAAAATAAATGATGGTAAAGATATAGAGAAATGGAAGCACCTGCACTTTACTGGTGGAAATGCAAAATGATGCAGCCACTGTGGAAAACATTTTGGCAGTTTTGCAAGAAGTTATACATAGAAGTATTAAATGACTCAGCAATTCAACTTTGAAGTATGTGTCCAAAATATTTAAAAACAGGGGATTGAACAAACATTTGTACACCAATGTTCATGGCAGCATTATTCACAATAGCTAAAATTCAAAAACAAACCAAATGTTCATTGACAGACATACAGAAAAACAAATTGTGGATCATACATACAGTGGAATGTTATTCAGGCCCTTAAAAAAGAATGGAATTCTAATACATATGAAAACATTTATGAACCTTTGATATATTCTAAATAAGATGAGTTAGACACAGAAGGACAAATGTTGGGTGATTCTACTTATATGAGGTACTTATAATAGCCAAATTCATATATACAGAAGGTAAAATAGAGATCACTAGGAGTGGAGGAAGGGGAAATGAATAGTTATTGTTTAATGGGTACATAATTTTGCTGGGCATGATGAAATATTTTGAGTATGGTTGGTAGTGACAGTTATGCAAACTGTGAATTATTTAATGCCACCGAACTGTACTGCCTCTTTATTTTCTCTTACTGTATTTTTATCCTGATATCCTGGTGCTTTTTCCCAGATGTTCCCCTCAGTCCATGAGGAAATATATATATATTTTTTGAGTTGGAGTCTCACTCCGTCGCCAAGGCTGGAGTGCCAAGACACACTCACGGTCATCCCAGCATGGGCCTGCTGGGCTCCCACGATCCTTCCACCTCAGCCTTCCAAGGAGCCAAAACTACAGGCATGCGCTACCATGCCTGGCTAACTTTTGCTTTACTGTAGAGTCGAGGCCTTGCCAAGTTACCTGGGCTGGTCTCGAACCCATGGGCCCAGGCAATTCACTTCCCTTGGCCTCTCAAAGTGCTGGAATTACAGGCTGAGTGACTGAGCCCAGCTGCGGACATATCTTAATTGTAGCATTTTTGACTGAATAAATACAAATAAGACATGTAATTTAATCTACTTATTTCAAAGATTAAAGAAATAAAACAAAGAATGACAAAGAACTTGTCAATATTTCCAGACCAGTTAGAGTCAAGGATAGGACTGAAAAGCAAGTTGATTTAAGGATATTAAATATTCAGATTTACAAGGATATTAGCAGCATTGAGATAAAATGGTGGAAATATGATTTAAATTTTATGCTGAGGTTTTTACACTTGATCATTTGAGGAGCAGTCCATACATGATCTACAAGTTAGATGGCCCAAAAACAAAATACTAGATTTATTTGGAATGATGAAGTACAACAAATATGTATCCATATTTTCAAAGGGGAATTGACAAGGCTGTTTTTTACTTATCAAAGTCTTAACTAAAGTGTCACCTTCAAAGATAACCCTTTCTTGCCATCCTATTGCATTGTCTCCTTTGACTCTCCATCATATAAACCACCATACGTCCTTTATAGTATATATTGTATTAAGAAAACAAATTTGCTTACTTGTTTATTTTATTCTCTCCCCCTCCATTGAAACATACAATTTTCCTAGTCTACCTTTTTTTAGTATTTTGTGTCTTCTTACCTTGTAGATTATGCTCAATGTTATCATCAAATCTCATAGCTGTTGCTTATAATGTAAACTCATCAAACACATTTGGTCACCTGTGCCTAAACACCTTAACAAAAATCACAAAATGGTGTTTTTGATTCACCTTGCTTAAGTCTTCTAATAGCAGTCACAGTCCTCATCTAAGTGTTCCATCTTAAACTTCCTTTCAAACAATAATTTTTGAGTCTGAATACATTGATTTTTTTCTGGAGTTATTTTGTATACATTGCATTCAATTATACAAATTCCAATCTTTATTCATTAAAAAAGTCATTTTTAAACTATAGACTCTTGAAACACAGATTGTTTTAAAATATAGAGTAAGCTCTATTATCAAACTGCTTTTGGCATTAGTGCTTTGAAGACTTTTGATTACTTTGGGAACTTCATTGGAAAAATTGTGATGATTGATTGTTATGCTGGACTCATCTGTATAGGGAAGATAATTAGGCAAATTCGTAAATTCTACAAACTCAATATAAGGCTTAGTGGAACTTTATCTAGATGTTAATCCCCAATAAACACTTTTACTCTTAATTCCAAGTTCCTTGGAAATAAAATAAGTGCTTCTCAGTATGACTTTCATGGTCCACAAGAATTATATTACATCTCATTTAATAATGAGATGTCCATTATAATAATGAGTAGGTTCAAATTTATCACCTACTTTTTCTAAGTGTGAATATTTTTCTTAAACCAAGTCAGTTTTTTTGTTAACCTACTAAAATAATTCAAGGGGGGGAATACTTGCTTCCGTGTGTTTGTGTGTTTGTACATGCTTTCTCTCAGGTCTGAAATGCCACCACCTCTTTGTGTGTCTAGATCAAGTTTCATATATTTCTGGAAGCACATATTTAGTCTTGCTTACTATGCTCACTCTTTTGCATAAGTAGTCAGTTTGTATCACACAATCATATAATCCTGCAAATTGTTGCATACTGATTTACATTGTGATTTAATCTTTTTACAAGTGTAAAGTTATTTCTTTTGTTTGCTTGGTTGTGCTAACTCCCTCAGAAGAGGGACTACGCATTGCCTTATTATGTTAGTGTAGTATAGCAGAAAGGAAATTGTTTTTGAATAAGATCAAAATTCTTATTTTGGTCTCTCCATTTATTTGCTGTATGAATTTGGATAAGTTAGTTTTCTTTGAACTTCATTCTTTTTCCAAAATAAAATTGGGATAATTATAGTACTTACTTGAGAGTATTGTCATTAGAATTAAAAGAGATAATGCATACAGACTACTTTGCCCATTACTTGACCCATATAAAATTATCAGTAAAGGTAATATAGTTTAGAGCTAAAGGATACAGTCGCTAGATATGGTGGCCCAATTTGGTAGCCACCAGCAACATTTGACTACTTAAATTTAAATTAATATTAAAGAATATTTAATTTCATTGACCACATTTCAAGTGTTTATTTTTTGTTTTTTTATTATAAAGATGTGGAGTACAATTCAGGGTTAGGTACACAAACATTGATTATGTAGGCACCTTTGTCGATGAGGTATGCCCCTCACTGCCCTAGCAGTTTCCCTCAACTGTCAATCCCACCCCCTCCCGACAGTTTCCCACTAGGGATTCCCAGTTTGCCAATCCCTCTTATAGTATTATAATAATTGTTCAGTGTCTGCTTATTAGTAAAATTATATTCTACTCTGTTCTTTGTTTCTGTGATAGATCACTAAGTATGATCGACTCCAAATCCATCCAAGTTGCTGCGAAGTCCATATAGGGTTGTCCTTCTTTATGACTGCATAATATTCCATTGTGTATATGTAACACATTTTTTTATCCAGCCCAGCTTCAATGGACAATATGGCTGTTTTCATGTTTTTGCTATTGTAAATAGAGCTGTAACAAACATGCGTGTGCAGGTATCTATTTTGTAGAATGATTTGGGCTCCTCCGGGTATATTCCCACTAGGGGAATTGCTGGGTCATATGAAAGGTCAATTTCTAGTTCTTTCAAAATCGCCACATTGTCTTCCAAAGAGGTTGCACTAGTTTGCATTCCCACCAGCAGTGTAGAAGTGATCCTTTTACTCAGTATCCTCGTCAGCATCTGTTGTTTGTTTTATTAATGATGGTCATTCTTACTGGGATTAGGTGGCATCTCATTGTGGTTTTGATTTGTATTTCTCTGATGATGAGTGAGGCTGAGCACTTTTTCATGTGTCTGTTGGCTGCCGTATATCTTCTTTTGAGAAGCGTCTATGTCTATTCATGTCTTTTGCCCACTTTTGAATGGGGCTGTTTATTTATTTATTTATTTTTCCTTTCAGCTTGTTTGAGTTCCTTGTAGATCCTAAATACTAGGCCTTTGTCAGATATACAGTTAGGAAATATTATTTCCCATTCAGTGAGCTGTCTCCCTGCCCTCTTAATGATTTCTTTTGTTTTGCAGAAGCTTGTTAGTTTGATGATGTCCCAATTGTCTACCTTATTTCATAAGGAATGGGCATTTAGGGATCTGAATAGGATTTAGTTGCCAGTTCCAATTTCCATAAGGGTATCTTCTGCGTTTTCTAAGATTCTTATAGTTTGAGGTTTTACTTTTAGGTCTTTGATACATTTAGAGCTACTTTTTGTGTATGGTGATAGGTAGGGGTCCTGCTTCTGAAAGTGTGATACCTCCTGCTTTGTTTCATTTGCTAAGGATTGTTTTGACTATTCATGGCCATTTATGTTTCCATATGAATTTCTGTCTTGTCATTTCCAGGTCGGAGAAGAATGACATTGGCAACTTAATGAGAATTCCCTTGAATCTGTAGATTGCCTTGGTAGGATGGACATCTTAACAATGTTGATTCTTCCTACCCATGAGCATGGAATATCTTTTCCATTTGTTTGTGTCTTCTTGGGTTTTTTTGAGCAGCGTTTTTACAGTTCTCATTGTAAAGATAGTTCACTTCTCTGGCTAGGAAGATGCCAAAGTATTTCACTTTCTTTGTGGCTATTGTGAATGGGATTGTGCTTTTAATTTGGATCTCTGCCTGCTTGTTCTTGGTGTATAGGAATGCAACTGTCTTTTGCGCCTTTATTTTGTACCCTGAGATGTTGTCAAAGTCCTTTAACAGTGCAAGCAGGTTTTTGACCAATTCTTTTGCATTTTCAGGTATAGGAACATATCATCAAGAAAGAGGGATAACTTGACTTCCTCTTTTTTCTGTTTGGATACCCCTGATTTCCTTCTCTTGTCTAATTGTCCAAACTAGGACTTCCAACACAATGTTGAACAAGAGGGGTGAGAGTGGGCAGACTTGTCTTGTTCCAGTTTTCAGGGGAAATGTTTTGAGTTTCTGTCCATTTAGCAATATGGTAGCTGTGGGTTTATTGCAGATGGCACTAACTGTTTTGATGTATGTTTCTTCTATACCTAGGTGTTTGAGGGGTTTTATCAAGAAGGGATGCTGAATTATAACAAAAGCTTTTTCTGCACTAGTGATATAATCATGTCATTCTTGTTTTTACATCTGTTGATGTATTTAATTATGTTTATGGTCTTGCGAATATTGAAGCAGCCCTGCATCGTGGGGATGAAGCCTACTTGGTCAGGGTGGATGATTTTTGAGATGTTTTTGGATCCGATTTGCTAGAATCTTGTTGAGGATTTTTGCTTCAATGCTTATAAGGGATATTGATCTATAGTTCTCTTTTTTCGTTGACTCTTTACCCAGCTTGAGTGATGCTATCTTCATAAAATGATTTGGGGTTAATTCTATCCGTCTCGATTGCCTGGAATACTTTCAATAGGATTGGTATCAGTTCCTCCTTATATGTTTTGTAGACTTCTGCTGGAAAGTCATCTGGTCCAGGGCTTTTTTTTTTTTGTAGTTAGTTATTGCATGACAGAGTCAATTTCATGGGCTATTTAGTGTCCCAATGTCTTCTTGTTTCAACCTGGGGACGTTTTGTGATTTCAAAAAGTTATCCATTTCATTTAGGTTATCAAGTTTGCTTCCATATAGCTGTGCATAGTAATCTCTGATAATCTTTGGTATTTCTTCAGGTTTAGTTGTTATTTGATCTTTTGTATTTCTGATTGTGTTTATTTGGGCTTTTTCTCTCCTTTTCTTGGCCATTCTGGCTAGGGGTTCTTCAATCTTGTTAATTTTAAGAACCAACTTTTTGGTTTTGTGATGTTTTCTATGATATTTTTGTCTTCTATGTCCCATATTTGGGCTTGTATTTTGGTGATTTGGATTTTCTGCAAAAGTTGGGGTTTTGGTGGTCTTCTCTTTCCAGTTCCCTTAGGTGATTTGTTAGGCTCTCAACTTCTGATCTTTCCATTTTCTTGATGCGTGCTAGTAGAGATATAAATTGGCCTCTTAGAATTGTTTATATGGCATCCCAGAGGTTTTGGTAAGATGTTTCTTCATTTTCATTTTTTTCCAGAAGTTTTAAAATTTCTGTTTTGATTTCTGTGTTGCCTCAGTAGTTGTTCGGCATTGGCATCATGCTGTTTAGTGTCCATGTCTTTCTGGGCTTTGTGAAAATTTGATTGTGTTCATATTTATTTTTATTCCACTGTGGCCTGAGAATGTGCATGGAAAGATTTCAACCTTATGGAATTTGTTTATGTTTGATTTATGGCCAAGAATGTGATCAATCTTAGAGTACATTCCAAGTGGTGATGAGTAGATTTTATATTCTGTGGTTGTTGGGTGGAATAACCTGTAGGTACTATTAAGTCCTTTTGCCTGAGTGTCAAGTTTAGGTTCTGGATCTCCTTGTTGATTTTTTGCCTTTTTGAACTATCTATTGCTGTTAGTGGGGTATTCAAGTCCCCTGCTATTAAAGTGCTAGAGTCAGTATCTTTTTTTAGTTTACTTAGTGGTTTCTTTATAAATGCTGGTGATCCAGTGTTGGGTTCATATATGTTTAGGATGGATATTTTTGTTGATGGATTGAAATTTTATCATTATGTAGTGTCTTTTTTCATCTTTTTAAAATTTTGAAAGCTTAAAGTTTGCTTTGTCTGGTATTAAGACTGCAACTCATGCCTTCTTTTTTGATCCATTTGCCTGGAAACTCGTTTGCCATCCTTTAACTTTGAGTCTGTGTGTGTCCCTTGTAGTGAGATGAGTTTCCTGGGTGCAGCAAATAATTGGGTCATGCTTTCTTATCCTGTTTGCCATTCTGTGTCTTTTCAGTGGTGCATTTAGTCCATTCACATTCAGGCTGATTATTGAAATGTGATTGATTATCCCTGTCATGTGGTTCTTATAAAGTTTTTTTCTTTGTTTGCTTGTTTTCTTTTGACTTTGGTGTTGTTGTATGTGTATGTTTTCAAGTTTCTTTTTTTTATTTTTATTTTATTTTATTTTATTATGTTATTGTGGGGTACAGTTAGGGGTTAGGCATACAAAAATATTTCGTTCAGGTACCCTTGTTGATAAGAGGTGTCTCCCCATCC